>JAUKPT010000138.1:0-26264 GCA_032273505.1 Nanomia bijuga | reverse complement strand
TTTACTTTAGACGTTTCGTGGTGCAGCTCATCAATCGTGTAATTTGAATTACCGAATTGACCCAAAGAAATGGAAACTCACAATTTTCTTTCACAACTTGAGAGGGTACGTCTCTCATCTCTTGATATCAGCAACAAAAGAACGTCATGGATCAATTAGGGTTATTCCCAACAACAGTATCGGACAGGTAAGTTTCTATTTTCAATCTACAGTTAACAATGGATGCAGCTAGTTATTTTGTGAAAACTGTTAATTTTTTTCTTTTATGGTTCATTTCTTGGACTCGTTCCAATTTACGATGAAATCCTTGGACAATTCAGCCAACACCTTAAACGTCGATGATTTAAGTATACGAGAAAAGAGTTTACAGACGATGTGGAATTTCACTTGATGAAAAAGAAGGGGAACTTCCTTTACGACTTGTTTTAACTCAATTAAAAAGCTGATTATCAATCCTTTCCACCCCAAGGAATATTTTTTAACATGTTGAATGATGAAGAATGCTCAATAGAGATAAGTTTGACTTTTTTCATTGAGGGTAGAATGTACAACTGCGTTTAATTATAGTATTGTATATTTCTGCTTTTTTATTTCAAAACTATCTTCATGGTAAACATGAATGGAACACATCCAATTGCAAGCGATTCCGCGATTATCATGATATACACCTGAAAAGTGTCTGGAAAGTTATAGCGTGGATGCCGCGCATTATTATACAGCACCTGGTAAGTTTTATTTCAGTCACTTTGTATGTATCGCAACCCTGATTCTAAGATTCTAGTCTACTTATTTTCTTTCAGGTATGGCTATGGATGTGGCGTTTAAACTTATACTAACGTCAAACTTGAACTTCTCGATAATGAAGAAATGTATACTTTTGTCGAACGATCTATTCGTGGTGGTATCTCACAAATAAGTAAACGATTTGCAAAAGCAAATAATTCAAGATGTAACGATTATGATCCATTAAGGCCGATTACTCATCTTATCTACCTAGATTCAAACAATATCTATGGTTGGGCTATGTCCAGATGCTCCCCATCCACGACTTCCGGTGGCTAACAGAAGAAGAAATCATAGAAATCCCTCTCCGACACAAAGCGAATGCGACGTTCTCTACAATTATATCAAATTGCTAATAGCAAAACCCCCTGAAAACATGAAATCTTAACATATATACGCGTCACGATAGAAAGTTTGCATAAAGCGCAATGAACCGATTAATTATAAATGTGACTTGAACTTTGTCACGTACTATACGGCCTTTGATACAAAACGTTGGATAAAAAGTGATGGAGTTCACACTTTAGCGTACGGACATTGTGACATTGATAAGGGTATTGATTGGAATGATTGGATTGATATTTTGTAATTTATTATCATAATATATATCTGAATAGTAATCACCATCTATTGCTCTAGTTAGGGGTCAGCTTTCAAGGGTCTGGGAGCTAATGTTGGTGACGTCATTGTTAAGGATAGCGCTTATTCTCGGAGGAATTTTCGGCATTATGCTCGGAAAGGTTGACATGTTTGAGACCCTCAAAAAAGTGTCTCAGATATCTCCTTTTCACACTACTTTCAAGGTGTTACCAGATGAGCAGTGGTAGGATCGATTATTAGTCGATTGTTGAATTTAATTTGAGTTTGTAACGAGTAAAGTGCATGATAAAGAAATGATTAAATACTGTTCACATGTCCTTTTCATTTTCTAATACATTAGTATTAAATGCAGCCTGTACCAGGGCCATCTCTGGAGTTCACAGAAGAGAAATAATGACACTGGGTAACAGGTTGAGTTGGGCCTTCTTTGCTCAAACCATTCGACTCGTGTTCTTCCCTGGCATGTCTAGAACTGATAGGAAACATTTAATCTATCTGGAGTAATTACTGAGGAAAATATGGGTATTTTGCTGTTGTGATTTGTGTTTCTGGAACCCTGATAATAATGCTGTTTAAACCTACTTTCGGTGGTTTATATGAATTTTTTAGAAATATAAAGCTACAGAATTGTGCAGAGCTACGAAAAGTATTTTTTCGCCATCGTTTACGTCCTATTGGAATTTCTACACCATCTAGTTATTGTTATTGCAAAGAACACTTACGTAATTTGTTCATTTGGTGTACATTTTGAAATGTGATCACCTGTTATTCCTTTCCTTACAGCGACTACACCTTTTCGGAAACTCAAATAGTAGGTTTGTTTACCTCCCAAAACTGCGATTCCGATAAATAACATTTACTGCCACGTTTAGAACAATAAAACCCTATATATTGAATTTAGATGCTTTTACACTTGATTAGCTTTCACAATAGAAAATAAATTTGACTTTTCCGTGAACTACGACATGCTTGCATGAAAGTAAGGAGAAAGCTGCAGAACTATAAAAAATAATCCGTTAATCGTTAACATTCCTTCTATATCAAAATCACAGAAAGGAAGGTAAACAAACCAGGGATTTGATTTGAGGTGTAATCCCTGCTTTTACAGGTTGTGTCACAAAATTTGACAAACAAAGAACGCATCATTTGTTTACATATATTTTCATCCAACGTAAATCACTTACGTAATAAATAATACAATCTATGATATATATTTATACATATATACCTATTTGTTTCAACTCAATACATATATTACATCATAATAGCGAATTATGGGTAATATTCCGTTGCAGCGTTCTAGTATATATCATATTATATGGGATTAAAAATACGCACTGGCGTGCATACGAAAATCGAGAATGCATCGACAAGAAAATTCATTGAAGAAATTCAAACCGAGGAAATGGATGAAAATTCAAAGTAATTTTTCAATTAAATTTTTCAGTTTTTCACTTTTCCTACAAGTTATCAAATGATTTATTTGAATACTCAATTTCAATTTCAATTTCATTTTTTAGTTGCATTTGATTTCAAATTATTAGAAGGGGTAGGATGTATCTGCTCAAAATAATAACTCGAGAAATCCGAAAAGAAAAACAGTTTCGGATTTAAAAAGAATATATAGAAAGAAAAGAGGATAGCAAGCAGAAATACCTAATTTACTCAAAGAAATGGGGTGTAGATAAAACATTTTAGAGTGTTCTTTCGCTGATGGAGCTTAACATTCAGCGTCTGTAATTCTACCTCGATATAAGATGTTGGCGACAAAAACCTTTAATCAAACCTTATTGAAATCTAAGTCTTAAATGTATTGATAACTTAAGAAGACTTTTTTTAAAAGGATTGAGTCTAAAAATAGGAATAAAGTTAATATGGTCCAAAGACCGATTTGTTATGAGACTGCCGTTGAATTCTAGCCAATTCAATGATTTGATTGCAATTTACACCGTCAAGAATATGTCTGGCTCACATGGAATTATTTTCAGCATTCTTAGTTTTAACACAACATTAAATGACTGCATTTCAAATTAAACCAATCATATCTTTGATGAGATTATTTCTAACCAATCAACTGATTGAATGAGTCAAAATTTCGAAACAATCACTAAAAAAAAGGCAAAATTAGGCATTCATAATTAGTTAAGCAGACAACCAAACGATGCGCATCGAAATATTAAAAAAATATGCGCACGATTTAAAAATATTTCTTAAGAACGGTGTCTTCTCTATCAAGCAAATCATAAATGAAAGTTTTTCAGTGAATTGTAAAAACTCTTTTCTGTATCACTAAAGAACAGGACCGAGTAGCTACTATGCTATTATATTGATTATGTTGATAAAATCAATATGCAGCAAAAGCAGATACTCGCATGTTTCCACAGGGCGGCTCAAGAGTTATTTTCAAGTATTCGATTAGAAATCATCAATCATAGTATGGAAACGGTCACATACGTAATCAATAAGGGGAATGAGGGGAGGGAGAGTACTTTAAAATGCTTATGCTTGAAAATGCTTATACTTGGAAATACTTGATTACATGATGGGAGGGGATCAAAAATAGGCAAAAATGATTACGTAATATGTGAACGATCCCTATACGACTACAAAAATTTCTTAATTTTTATTACATAGTAGTGCATTTTCATTTACCATTCACTTGCAAACAGAAATACGCAAGGTCCCATTAAACATAACACCCTGTTTCACAGGAAAGACATGACACGTGACAGCAGTGGTCACGTGTTTATCACACAAATGTCAAGTAGATATGTACAATGCATGCGCTTGCAAAAATATCTGCTTTCATACTGAGGTTATTGGGTTGATTAGCAAGTCAAAGACAATTAAATTTTCAGAAATCGTCACTTTTGTACAAAGTTGAGCGTTCACTTTCAGTAATAGTTTTTTCTTTAAATTCTAGGTATTGTCATCATTTTTAGTTTTGATAAATTAAAAGAATAGGAGGTTCTGACAATGAGACAATTAAGGAAATAAGCAATCTTTATTAAAAATATTGTAGCTTTTGAACATTTTTGAGAGTTAAAACTAGGACTGTCAACCGCCAAACCTCAGTTTAAAAACAGCAATCGTGCAACGTTTGTCACTTAGTAAGAAAAAATCTCTTTAAAAAAAACAAGTTGTGTAAGAAAAAGCAACAAAAGTTTACACCTTTAGAAGGTAACATAACAAACGAAAGAAAACAAAAAATATTAGCGGCAACAAAAAGAGTGAGAAAAAACATTTTACACAAGATAAATTTCTATTTGCAAATAAACTAAATTTCAAAAAACACAGAAGTAGAGGAAGAGACCCGATAAAATTCCGTTTTATCATGACGGTGAATCGGGTGAGTCGCTCGGGTCTCGTGGCTCGTCACTTTCGTGAAAACAACAGTAAGAAGAGTTTATAGAGGGGGACGTTATCGGTAGTCCCCGTTTTAAAGTCCAGTAATCGTATAACGCTTTGTATAAGAAGGTATATTGTTGAACTTTGTCGACCAACCCGCCTCTAAAAATGAAGATAAGAAGAAATATATTAGATTACAATAACTCATCAAAATTAATTTCTGTAAAAAAATATAATACTGCTACTAAAAGTAACGACGAACCAACAAATACGATTAACAAACATTCTTAGGTTTAATGAGGGATTTTTTCCAGGGGACAAGTAGGATTTCCCGATTAAAACTTAGCAGCCACCGTCAGAAACTTTCATCCATCACGACGCGACGGCTTAACGGATTTGAGATAGGCGGCTTTAAGAACACTTTAGTGGTCCAATTTCTAAATGTCTTAAAAAGTGACATTGACAGAAAGCTGTGGGAAATTTTGAAGATTGAGGGTTTGTCCTAATCTTGAACCCAGTTTAATAATCTATAGGGTCAACTGAGTCTTAAATAATAAAAAAATAAATGCTATTATCAAAATTCCGCCACCGAGTTGATGACCCCTACTCTTTAAAAAGTTAAAGGCTAACAAAATTTCGAAAAGCTTAGCCGTCTCCTTAGGTAACTTAAATTTCATATATCTTTTAATTTTTATTTACCTAAAAAGCGCAGTCAATAGCAATAGCAGTCAATATGTTTTAATATGATTGAAAAATTTTAAAAAGATTATTTACTTCTCATCGCTATTCAAAAATCTGTTTCCCTACTTGAACCTATTTCAAACACGACACAAAGGAAATTTTCCGTACACAAATTCTATTTTAGTCGAGTGTTATTCAAGTTCCACAAACAAATAAAAATGCGATTCCATATTCCCTCTGATGTTCAAAAATAAAACGAAAATCATTTGAAAATAATGTACTGAAAATGAAAAATTAATCTATTGTTCGTTCGGATGTGAAAATAGCGAGGAGAATCTTAGAACCTTAAAATTGGGTTATTCTTTCTTTCTAGAAAGGATTATTTCTTTTAATACATAAACCGTCAGCCTCTTAAAGTTTTGGATTTTAGATGTGTCATAAAAATATACAAGGTTATTCAAAGATAATGAGATGACGAAAAAAGAGAATGAAAGAAACACTAAAAAATAATAATTTGATCCTTCAAGGCGAGATTTTGAGCTATGACGGCTAGTCAGTTTTTATCAAAGAGTAAAAATAACTTGTCAAAAAAGACAGGTTATTAGTATCATCCTATCTAAATCATCCATAATTCCCTGCGGATTTTTAATTCATTGAAATAATTTATATAGAAAAATTCAAAATGTTTGAAACCAGTCTAATAATGTCGCTAAAATATTTCAAAATTGCAACCATTCAAAAGGAATTTTTTTAACATACCCAGATTCTGGAATGTGAAATTAAATGAATTTCCCTTATATTTTTTGAATAGCATCTCGAAATGATAATCGCAAAAATAGTAAAGGATTGAGGATAATTAACGATAGGGCAGATTCAAAATAACCAGATCGATTTAGCCTTCTATCCTATGAAAACGTAATTAGAAAAGTTGAATAATTGTAAAGAATGGAAACCAGGAATCTTGACATTCAGCTGGTTTCCCTATACTGTCGGAATGTATTTTCATCTTGAATCTAAAGCGGACTGAAGTATATTTACCTGTATAAGCGGATGTGACTGACTATTTTTAGTATATCCACGACGTTTTCATTCTAAAAAAGGAAAAGAGAACAGAATCGTTAAAGTTTATAAACAGACGACCTGTTGACTGTCATATCCAGGACTCGGATAGATACACGTTGAACGTCGGAATGTAATCAACTATTATTTTATTCATACTTTATATCTTAAACACAATTGTCAATTTATTCTTATGCTCATTCATAGAGGGTCCCTGAGAAAGTGGAATTCGGTTACCTTGAGTTGAAACAAATACAATCATGCTTTAAAATCGTTCGTATGTTAAGCTTAGACGGTTAACATTTTTTAATCAGTGATAATCATTATTAGTGTCTCTAGTAATTAGGTTCCGTTTGTTCTTGCAGAGGTTATGGAAATGATCTTACAAAAGGCCCCGACCCAATCGCAAAGATTAACACAATTGAAGAGTATTTCATCAAACTTCTCTGATATTATCATGCTTAATGTGAACCAACAAGGGAAAGTGAACGATATGAAGGTTCTTACTTCTATTTGTGTGATACCCATCGAGAGTGCAATGAAACAACCTGTTCGACCTCGACCAGCACTAAAAGAGAAGAAAAATAAAAGATTATCAAAAAATTAAGAAATGAAGATTTGATTCGTTCAAAAATAAACCCAAAAAATATGCTCGACGTTGACAGACTTGGTTGGAAGAGCAAATTTGAAATTTTTACAAACAGGACAATAGAAATATTTTTGGAACTGTTTGTCTGTTTGGAAACTAAATAAAAATCTGGGTAAACACCAAACGAACAAGTATCCAATCAACATGGTTCATGTGAGGTACAGCTAGAATCTAACATCAAATTCAATATCAATCTTAAAACTTGCTTTCGGTTCTTTGCACTTCTCAATTATGTAACCCATTCCAGTAAAATAGGTCCACCCCTCGCCTACTAGAAGGTGTGTCCTTCGCCCCTTCCCCTTTTATTATTGACGCCATATCTATATAATAAAAACCACAGCTAAATGTAAAACTTTTGATTGAAATTACACAACCTAATTAGTTTATTCAAAATTCCAGCTATGACATAAGGGCATAGCTCGTGATAGACAACCCTTTTTATCATATTTACGGATGAAGCGCCTCCGCAAACATTTGTAAAAAGAAAATTACATAATATAGAGTAATATCACAAAGAAAGCAACAGATTTGTAGCCGTCTGCAGAGTTTTGTACATTTTCTACGAATTTATTTCACAGTAATTTAATGGGCCATATTATCTTCCAGGAGTTTAAAAACCAAGACTGTCAATCACGCTTACTACGCTAATTTAACCCCTATTTAAGAAACTGGTTTCCCTACCTGCAGTGTACAACGACCGGAGTATCACTCGAACGCATTTCTTGTACTTCTCGTATGAGAGATAAGATTTGCTGTGTATCGTTAGGTACTTTATGGTCCGGCCAAGAAGTATACCAAAAATGTGTTACTTGACGAGTCTCTTTCGATCTCTATAAAATAACGTAGAGGAAAGGCTTTAGCGAGAAGAGAATTATATTCTTATTAAAATTTTCAAGATCTTCTCGATACAAGGTCTCAATAATGGTCGAAATCAACTTTAAAAACATGGAAAAGTTGAAGAGGAAGTACACATTCATGCCGGTTCCAACTTCTGAAAGTCATTTCGTGAAAAAATCAAGCTTTTAGTTGAATAATTTTGGTAAAAAGGACCATTCCGGGGGACATCGACTGTCTGAAAGGAATTAGGTAGAATAGTAAGGGAATTACCTCGTGTGATATATACAAGGTGGTTACTGAGTAGCCGTCACGCTTCACTTGATTGTCGAACGTGACGAGAATATCACCGTATTTCTCTTGTGTTACTTTATCACCGTCAGGCCAATACTGAACACATTTTTCCTGAAAATGAAGGATAAGACGAAATTCAAATAAAAGTTGAGCATTTAGTCGATTTAAGTAATATGAATTCTATAAGGTTCTCTCCATCAAAATAAAATCAAAAACAGTGTATGACGGTTAAATCAAAAACGGCATTTGACGTTAATCAAAAACGGCATTTGATTTTTATCTCAAAAACGGCATTTGACGTTTAAATCTTATTTTTGGGATAACCATTTTCTCTTTACGCATACACAGGTAAAACTACAATTCGTTAATTTCTAATATTTTATTCACCAATAATTTCGACACTTCTGTGTCCTGTTCAGTGTTCAGTGTTCAAGTTTAAATCAAAAACGGCATTTGACGTTTAAATCAAAAACGGTATTTGACGTTTAAATCAAAAACGGTATTATGTTTAACCCTATCCTCCTTTTCGTAAACGTCAGAGAACAAAGCTAATGTTGAGTCTAAATTATAAAGATAAAAATAAAAACGGATGATGGTTGCTAATCTTTTTGTCCCAATTGGGTAATTATAATGGAAAATAGAAGCCGGTTCCAAATAAATTAGTATTAGTTCAAAGGGATATACTGCATTCAGTCACGTAACTAGCGGGGGATGTAACACCCCCTGGTGTTACACTCAACGACTTTTGGAAAAAGTTCGTGATGGCGTCGGATTTTTTATCAATTTTCTGACATTTTGTCGTATTTTTGACGATTTTTGTCCTTTGTGTTGGGTTTTTTGTTTTTCAGCCCTTCGTTACATCACTTGAGTTCCGTTCGTATTATATCGTACTATTTTCATGATCCGCTAAATCACTTTGAAAAACCTCGGAAGAAACGAGTCCACCATAAAAGACAATTAAATATAGACGTCATACATCAAGCTGTTCAAAAGAAAAAAACAAGACGCCAATTTTCATTTTCTATTTTTGGCAAATAATGTCCTAAAGATAGTTAGAAGAAAGCATGACGTACAATTAAACGCGTAGTAAGTATCACTCAACGGAAACACCTGCCAGCAAAAATTATATATCTTAATCTTTTGGAATTTCAGTGTCTTTTACTCTTTTTAATCAGAGCATTACATGGGTAAGATGAATAATAAAAATACCTCTGAATTATTAAGCACCGAATCTATTTTTAATTTAATCGTTAACAAACGCGCATGAAAACTGATGAAAACTGATGAAAACTGATGAAAACTGATGAAAAAAGAAACAATTATTTTCCTTCCTTAACAACCTGCAACAACGTAGAAAACATTTTGTCATACTGATAACCATAGAAGCGAAGCATCCTAAATAGCGAGTCTTCACCGATTACGCACAGGTATATTTCCGAAATAGACGCCTGTGATGATGAATGAAACATGAAAAAGTGGCACTTGAACGTCAACATTGGAAAAAAAAGCTGCATGTATGAAAATCCGTTTAAATGGAAATCCATTGTACATTTTTTCATGAACGACAAGATATAACCAGTGGCAGATCTTGTCCTTTTTTCTGAGTATCTTCAAAAATGATTTCACTCAATATTCTGTCAATATTCCAATAATAAAAATACCACGTTTAGCGGGAATGTGAAATACCCAAATTCATTGAAGAGGATAGTAAACTCAAGTAAGACCTTACTCTGTAAGGAAAAAGAAACTTTTCCTCGGACAATTATGTTTTATAAAAAGGAAATATTCTCAACAAAGGCCAGTTAGATAAAAAGGGAGAAGTATTAGTCTCAATCACCTAAACCTTCCTCCTGCAAAGCAGACCATCAAAATCGAAGTCAATCTTACCTTTTTCAATATCAATAGATTTTCATACAGAAATACTTTTTTGGCACCCTACCTTAGTCAGCCAGAAGACCACTTTTTTGATCCGTATCAAAGAATTTTTCGTCCGGATTTTGATTCAAAGCATCTTTTGAAGCCGGATCATAGGTTTTTTCGTCCTTTTTTTGAAACCGGATCAACTCCCGGATATATTTATCCGGATAACTCAGGTAGGACGTTCTATATATTTTGTTTTTGTTGTTTTTCATGTATCCTGCTTATTACAAAATTCTCATATGTTCAATCTCATAAAAGTAACCCTGACTGATTATTTTCGTAATCCAGTTACAGATCGCCAGAGACTTTTTCCCTATAAGGCAAGGCACATGAAGAAAAACCACAATCTTAACGCAAACGCGTGGTCGAGCAACAAGTCAAAATTTTCCCTACACCGGGCACCGTACAGACAACAACACCAACAGATTGACGTCAACAAACTACAAAATGCCTACGAAATACGGAGTTCATGCAGACGTCAATTAAACTATGTCAAGGCCACACAAACAACTCGAAACACACAGTTTCAAAAATAGGATCAGATATTTTTTGTGCGTGCATAGAAACCAGCGATAAGAGAATGAATGAAACAGTGAAAACCTGGTTTCAATATATAGACTGAAGTATAAGAACAATTCTTTGAACCAATCTCCTCAGTTTCACATTTTCTTTCTTTACTATTCTGTTTTCATGTGATCGAAATATACTGTGTGCGATGTTTTCTTATATTCTTCTTCTTATTTCTGTCTTTCAAATACCCACACGGTTTTGTCTAGCTCTCGATTGACGACAATCCAGTTTTCATCTGCTTAGTGCGTTTCATAAGCTTCTCGACATTTTTCTGTTTTTCTTTATTTGGTTGTGTTTTTCGTGAAAATGATGATTTATACTGAAAATTAGAACAGTATTTATACTGTAAGCAATTATTACTTCAACCCGTGTCCTTATCGAAAAGGTATTCCCACTAAATGTGGTTTTCTTAGGATGGATAAAATACTAATCTGTCGGGAAGGATATGAGCAAGTTGACGATGTTGACGTCTTTTGCGCTCAGCAGTTTCTTTTTCTATTTCATTTTTTGCTAAAGAGTTCAATTTCTAGCGTTAAACGTCTACAGGCTTTATAAAACAACTGAGTTCAAAATTTGTCGACCGTGGTATGAGAATTTCCATACTAAATTGTGTCACGTTGCAGAAGAAATGAGAACATTCATTCTCTCTATGTGGCAGTTGTCCAGTCTGACGTCCTCAGTGATACGCTTTGAAACTGTGACCAGTTCCTTTTCATCTTTTAAAAGAACAAACAAAATTTATTTTCTTTCTTTTGAAAGCTAATGTCTACTGACGTTGTGAAACAACCAGCGTATGGTTCAGAAATGTGTTCATTTATTTGACCTTTAAAAATCCAACTCAAAATTCTCAGTCACGAGAAGTGGATTGAGCCAGAAATTCAAGAAGGGTGAAATTAAAATAGATTAAAAGAGATGAGAGATTGTTCTTTGATTGTTTGAAAATACATAATTAGAGTCAGATTAGATCTTTTAGAAATATTTTAAGTCTAGTTCTAAAAAACACATCTCATGATGACATTTTGTGAAGAAAACCAATAGACGTTCTCAAAATGTGATTTTCATAATCTACCCAAAGCTTGTGGAGAATCCATAAATATATAAGAAAGAAAGTTACCTTATGTTTTTCTCTTAATTTTGTTATCATTGCTACTACGGAAACATTTAACGTCCATATCATGAGCCAAAAGTCACTAACAGTGCACGGAAGTGGACCTGCAAAAAAACAAGGAAAACATACAATTTATTGAAGTATACTGCGATTATTTGCATTATCTATTTATCGCCCAGATCCGTACTTTATCGCTATACCCTTGAATATGATTAGAAAAAGGGCAGCCCGGCCGTTCCCCTAAAATATCTTATCACCTTGATTCAACAAATTGTAATCATTTATTATTCATTTGTAATAAAAGCTTTGAAACGGCACACAAAGTGTCTCGAAAATTCGCAAAATAAAAGAATTGCATTTACTGATCTCACTCTACAACGAGGTCGTTTATAAAAATATTGCTCAATAGTTAAAAATAATGTGAATATTCTTACCTTGCGTTGCGATATATTCGTCTACATTTTTATTTAAACCCTGAAATAGAAAAGAAAGATGAATTTAAGTATGACCTCCAAGGGACGAGGCAAAAAATATGAGCTGTATTAGAAAAACATGTGACACGCACAGAAAGGCTTAGTTAAACAGTACCTTCCCATATATTTGACTCCACTGGATCATCACAATACGTTCCCCCAGGCCTGCACAAAAGTATGTACCGCGGATACCCCGAACATCCCAGAGGGCAGCTGCCTAATATTTTTTTATTATAACTAAGGGACCATAAACATATGACGTCCGGGGGGATCACCGAAAATGATGATGTTCCCATTATCCCGGTACATTCAACTCCACCGTTTACTGGATCAGGGGGGGACGTCATATGTTTATGGTCCCTAACTTAATTTGGTGGATAAAGGGAAAAAGAAATTTTGGCGAGAACCTTATTTAAGAGGGGCCCTCGAAGGGGTTGGTGGGATAGCGGGATAGGCGATCTTGGCGAAAAGAAATTAGTTGATATTAACTACATACAAACTGAAGAGAACGTATCAGATCTTATGACAAAACCATTTTCTGAAATTCTAAAATTCAAAAAGTTTGAAAAATTGTTATTTGGTGAAATTGAATTAATATATGTCAGAAACTTATTTTTTGTGAATTTAATGTTGAATAATTATAATGGAGGTGTTTGAATGAATTTATGATTATTTGTTAGGTTTATTCAAATAGATGATCCAAAGTTTTTTGACTTTTTTATGATTTATTTGTCAAAGGAGTATGAATCAAAGGGGTGTGTTAATATGAATTTGATTCATTATTCTTTTTATTTTATTTTTATTAAATAAGTTAATTAAATAGTACACATGCGTTGGAAATACGCCTTCTATATTTTATGTATACTTAATCATTTTCTTAATACACCTTTGAAGAGTAAACACGTTAGTATTTACTATCTATCCCATGTGGTCAATATGACAGCATCTACACTCCCACCCCTTAAAACATGTAGGTTAAGTTGTTACCTTTGCCCTGCCAAAATTAGAAACCCTAATTTTAAATATTTCATCGCGTTTTATGCCACTTTTGGTGAAATCGAAAGTTCTTCATATTTCCACGAATGTTCAACAATTTTTTTAGGCGATTGCATAAAATTTCATTATTCACTGATATTTATTCACGCTGAAAAAAAAATATTGAGAAAATACTGGGAATGTACTTTCCGTAAATTTACCTGCACATTGGCATGGCCTGAGTTAAGTATGCAATGGCTGAATTACATATGATTTTCCCTGACCCTGTCGTTGAACAACAGATTTAATGCCTAAAGTTTTCAGGAAAATAGGTGCTTCGACCAAGTCTATAACCTTTGACAATAAAATTTTCACAAATATAATCTAAAGAACAAAAAATATTGACCATGGCAAAATATTTACCCTGACCTTTTCCCTGACATTTTTTCATTTTTCTCATTTCCCCTGACTTTTTCAAATTAATACCCAATTCCCAGGTTTTCCCTGAAGTGTCGGAACCCCATTTTACTTCAAATGAGAGAATTCCATTCCAGATTTTCTCTGACCCTAGACTGTCTATTCCAGACTTTTCCAGACTTGATAGAAACAAAGTAATTGCATTTTCTACGAAGATACTTTCTCCTCAATATAATATTGAAAGCAATAAAAATAATCAATACATCAGCCAATCTTAAAATCCATCATCAAAATGACATTTTGTGATAATAACTTCACCACAATATCATCCATATTGACGATGAAGTATGGTTTGGGTGTTAGGAATTTTCTGCAAATTTGGACTTCATTGGTTGGAAATTATTTCATTAAGAATAAAATTATTAAGTGAAAATTTCATTATTTGATATTTTGTCAAACCAATCAGTTTCTTGATGATGTAATTTTTAACCAATAAAATTGACCCATAATCCGCAGACTAACCCATTATTTCATGAGACCATTTTGCTGTTGTTACCACAATTAACTTGTACTATTTTAACACTAGATGCAGATGCACAATAGTTTGTGAACCATGAGATGGGGAGCAGATAGTGATAGCTAAGCATGATGAGTAGCTGCTTCCTGATAAATTTAAAAAATCGAAAAAAAAGTCTTAAGAAATTGTCTACAAATTATAGGTAAATTTGCTGTCTCATTGTTGCTTGAAAATCACATATTTGGTTGGTTTCTTCAGAATTTGAATTAGCATTTTCAGTTTAACAAAACATCAGAATGATCACATTTTAAAATATGAACCAACAGAATCATCATCATCATCATTATCTATAACTTGTAGACAATCTCTAACAAGCATAAACCGTTTTCGAGAATTCCCTTTATTTTCTTATGACCTAGGGACGGCCAATTCCTAAAAAAATCTAACACAATGGTTTCAATGCCTTCAAATTCTAGGCTACCTAAATAACAAAAACAGCTGCACAGCAAAAACACTGTCTTACAGTTGAATGGAATAAAAATTTACATCATGAAGAATTCAATCTCAATAGGGTACCGTGCACATGACGTCAACAATCTTCTGCTCAGCCATTCCTGGGATCATTGCTAACATAAAATCTTTCCCGTTTAGTATAATTTGTAGAGATAATTATCTTAATACCCCTATCTTATCTCTTTAATATTATGCTAACTCTGCGTTTTAAATTCTGAATATTTGTTGTTACGGTAACATGACAGTGTCAACTAAGACATCAATAACTGTATCTACAGCAACGAAAATAATTGAAAAACGTCAGCTATCGTACAGGGAATTCAGATTTTTTAGCAGTTAGGATTTAGTGTGGATTGCTTTTTATTGGTTTTAATTGTCGTCAATAAACAGATCCACAGGCAATGCCAATAAATCATATTCGAAGAATAAAATGCTTCCGGCCGTGGATGTGAATATGAATTACACAGTTAAAATTGCACGCTTTTGAAAAACCTCAGAACACGATAATACTTTGCGTGAGACAGCTAGAAATACACTCACACGCACAGTACCTCATTGGATCACTTAAGGATTGTTTACAAATTATATGTCAATTTAGAAATAACATCATAAACATTTTGATTGGTTTATAACAATATTTCATCATTTAATGTTTTTTTAAAACTAAAAATGCTGATTTCAATTCTGACAAAAACAATTTTAATGAAGTAAGTTTCAACCACTGAATTAGCAAATTTATCAATATTTTCCTAGACAAACCTTTAACTATGAAACTATATGGCTTATAACAGGAACACTCCTTTGCAACATTTTTTACACAACCAATTTTGGAGACATAAACATAACAAAATATTGTTGATCTTGGGATATAAAAGCATTTTGTCCTTATTAATATTTTGAGATAAAATAGAAACAACTTGCGTCCAACGTTTAAGGCTTTTTTATTCTAACTTTCCCTTATCACATGTGGGGGAGGAGGGGGGAATATTTAAGTCACATATTAAAAATATTTAATTGTTTCTTTCTTAAATACGAGTTATTAATTTCAGAGGGCATTTTACTTATTCTGTATTGTGAGTTAATAAGGCCTACACTTTCTAGTGTAATTTGGTAAAGCTGTGGGAATCTTCATAAAACCTCAAACTTAGAAAAGTACCAAAAATAAGGCCTTTATATCCCAGTTCCACAATAGGCAATACATATACTAATTAAAACAGAAAAAGGAAACTAGTAACTTGAAAAGTGATTTTGTCAAACAAACAAAACAATTTGTTAATTATGATGATTTGTGATGTTTATTCGTAGCATGATGTTTTGGCAAAGAATAGCTGTTTGCAAATTAGACGTTTTTTCGTTTGTTAGTGGTAGTCATTAAGTTGATCTTAAAGATTTGCGTCACTAGGAAAAAAAGAAAGTCCAATGTGCAATGCATTTTATCAGCAGTTTTTCTGCCATGTGCACGCTGTTTTATTTTAAATTAGTTACTTTATGCTAATTGTCGTCTCTACTAAATTCAACATACAGGGAAAGATCTCTACCTGAACATTTCATTGGCATATGGCAAATGTAAGATGATAAGGAAAAAATAATGGACAAAAATATTTTCTTATGTTTTGCAAGTCAAGATTAACAATAATTTTGATCAATGATTTTTGAAAATAGGAACTGCGAAGTATAATGAGAAATGTTGCAATAGACGCGGCTATATGTTTTAAAACTGCATGACACAGGGGTAAAAAATTGTTGGGCGTGTGTGACTCAAATCTCAAGATCAACTTAGCTTGGCCTACTCAGATAACAAATGTAGGCATACGCATAGTGCAGACAGAAAGTTTAAGGAATGAAAAATTCGTAAAATATTTACATTTTGGAAAATGTAAAGATTCACAAAAGAGCCAGATTTACTGATATTTTTACCCCCTCCTTTTCTGCAATTACTCAAAGTCATGGCAATATACCCCTCTTTTTGGGGTGTTTTTCATCGACCAGGTATTTTAACACAGAAATTATGATTCCAGACATGATTTTGGGTTGAAACCTTTTTCCCTGAAAATCTAAAGCAAGCACAACCATTTTTTAAGCAGCTGAGGGCATGTGGGGCGCTGAAAATTCAAAAACATTTTTTTCCGTAACACAACCATGTCTGTACTTCTCCTGTTTTTCATATACTTATCAGCAAAAATCATTAAACTCATAAAATCAGGAATTTGACAGAAATTGTGTAAAATTTGTCTTACTTTTGTTTAATTATCCAACTACATTTCTATTTTCACTTCTTAAATCTTAATATCCTATACGGCTCAGATAGTCCAATTTTTCTTGAATCAAGCTGCTACAATTCAAAAATAAAATTCAAAAAAATATAAAAAATAAGGAAAAAAAGTTGGAAGTTTTCGAAACCCAACATTTCTGAACAATTCTTGACATGTTCTATCTACTGAAAAAATGTTGAAGTGTTGATGAAGGGCCTTTTTAATTTCATCATAACAAATACAACATTACTTTATACAAACATATATACCTTATATAAATGCCATTTATAATTTGTTATAACATTTCAATTCAATATGCCCACTTTCAAATATGGAAATGCTACAATATAAGCATCAGTCTTTGTTGTGAGACGTGCACATTACGCTCAAGCCCACACACATGCAAAGCCATCTAGGAGCGCAAAAAATCACACTTGAATTGCTCAAAACACTTTTTTTCTTGACATTAAACCTGGTATTGTATTCTATAACAATAGATGTGCATGTGCTCATACAGAGTTAAACGAGACAAGATAAAACGAAGAAGAAATTTTATTTATAACTTTGAAACAGGTCAACTTCAATTTATCCTTATATACAAATCGCACAGGTAACTAAAAACTGTGCATGGTGGCAAATTTGCGCCTATGATTTTTCGCTCTGCAGAGAAAATGTTCCCGACAAAGACTGATACAGTAAGCATGGCCTAGAAAAAAATGGGTAACAAATGAATTTGAAGACAACAATATATATCTTTTAAAGTGGATTAAACATCCAAATTTATTCCCATTACTAAGATGCTAGTAAAATCTACCTAAAAACATTTGTTCACTATCTTTGTCTATAACCAGACATTAGTTACTTGGTTTAGATTGCAACAATACCTTGTTCTTACTTTTTAAGTATGCATCGTTTACTAGTTGTTGTAAAGAAAAAATGTAATCATGAATTTTCATTGCAGGGCCGAGATTAACTCCAAGAAGATGATGAATCTCCCAAACAGTGAGCAATAGAAGAGAATGGCCATCAATTTCTTGATCAAAAAACTTTTTTGAATATTTTTTAAAATCAGCATTTTGGATGAATAATGCAACATGACGTTTAGTCCAAAGTAATGGATTTTTCGGTAAATCTTTACAAAGCCCTCGCACTTTGTGACATCGGGTTTTCATTATCTCATTCAAGCCAGGTTGCCTACGTACCATATTTGTTACAGATTGCATATCATTAACATGAGTAAGGTTTAAATTAGAGTTTGTTGTCCCGTTAGAAAATGTTGGACCTGATTCAGGATGTGACAAATTATTGTTATCACTTTTTGTAGGTCTTCCAAGTTTTAAGATGATCTTATTTTTATCCCCCGGTTTAGTCATTATTTTTTGTACAACATGATACTCACCTGAAGTATCAGGTGAATTGCTTTGTATTTCGCTATCACCATTATCATCACATAAGTCAATAACAGGTTGATTAATAAGAATAGAATTTTCTTTTTCTGAGATACTTTTCTCCTGCCTTCTTGCTTTATTTTGTAAAGTTCAAGTAATTGTGTCCTGCTATGTTTATATGAGGATCTTAACATAGCTAGAACACTGCTTAGAGAGCGCTTTTCACTCTTAGCTGTAGGAGTACTAATTGTGTCCATATCTAATTCACAATTGTTTTCATTTTCTTTAAGTTTCTTTTCAAAAAGATCATTCTCAGATTTCGTAAGATTCTTTGGTTTGACTCGAATATAGCTAAGATAAGTAAGGTCTTTTTCATTATATTTCGGTTCATTCTTAAAAGAAGCTAAAGGTATATCTTCATCCTCCTCCTCATCGTCGTCAATGGTTACAACTTCCATTGGCAATCTTCCATTAGAATCTAACCCAAAACTTTTCTTTATGCAATCTTCAGTATTATATTCTTTTGCTAGTTGATTTATACAGACAATAGGAAGAGTATTATCAGCATATGAAGAAGAATCAGTATCATCATAGTAAACTCTTTTTTTACGACCTCCTTTGAGATATTTCAATTTACGTTTATTGAGAGAAAAATCTTTTTTTATTTCCTTGCTATTCTTTGCATCTGCACGTAACTTACCTTTCCTTAAAATTTCTAAACGATTTTGACGAGAAACAGTTGATCGCAAACTTGATATTCGATTCTTTTGTTCAAGCGTATAAGGTCTAGGCCATTGTAACTCATGACCTGTTGACTCACACCAGCCAATCGGAAAAATATCATGTGAATCAGTCTGAAATATCTGATCGCTTCTTGTGTCTCCATCTATGTGTAACCATAATTGATTTTTGACTATTTTTGTTACTGTACAAACACATATATGACGTTTATTTTCTTTATCAACAGCCTCTAATTTCATTCCAACTTCAATGTCACTTGAACTATCATCGATATCAGTGAAGAAGGACTCTGGAACAGGATCAGCTTTCGAATATTTTAAATATGCATCCCAAGTAAATTTTCCAATATATCCTGCTGGTTGATTTAATATAAGTCCATTTTTTAAACACCATCCAACAGGAAATATGGTTGAAGAAGTTTTATGAGCAATAAATGAATTTTTCATATCATCTTGAGTTGTTGTAAGTAACGTATCTATTTGTACAAGAAAATAATGTTCATCAAATACTCTGCAGACTGATGCAACATGAATACCGGTTGGATCAAGAGGATGGGTACTTTCAAGTTTCATTCCAACTGTTAATTCATGTGGACATTTTTCAGTCCAACCCATAAATAAAGAATTAAAAATGCTATTATCAATTCGTTTCGATATAGATGAAACTTTTTCAAGTAAACGATTATGCTGGAGGGTAGAAAAAGGTCCAGCTCCTTTTGGTGGACATAACTTCAGTTCATTTTTTATTCCGTGGCCAACAGGTCTCAGATTTTCATGTAAATAGAAACACCAAAATTCTCCCTCTTGACCTTCCCATCCTTCATATTGTAAATTAAGACGTCCTTGGAACACTTCATTTATCCGTGCTAACCAATAACAAAGTGGGGCATGAGGATCTAGAATCTCAACGTACTGACCAGCACGAAGATAATGTGCAGGATGTGATTTCTTTAAGAATAGATTCTCAGATGCTTTCTTCGTACCGGTCAAATTTTTTATCAAATATGAATACCAATTTTGTTCTTTGTGTTGTATCACCCTAGGAGGTTTCAAAGCATGTTTACTTTTAGCACACCACCCAACAGGGTGAATATCATCTGACAAAGTATTGCACCAAAAATCTTCTTCGTTATTGTCTTGGAATCCCTCATAACGAACTAAAATTAGAGGTGTTGCTTTCGCAACAATAGTAGCTAACCAATATGTATTTTTGTAATCTTTATTGGGTACCTCTAATTTCATTCCTGGTTCAAAACCACACATGCATTCTGGCACGATGTGTTTAAACACGGGAGAGGGGATTGATTTAGAATGGGTTTCTTCCAAATAACTAGCCCAAACGAATAAATCATCATCCATTTCGTACAAGGATCATTTAAATAGTACACAACTTGGCTAATATTGTTCAAATTAATTGGAGGTGTGTTTAATACGCAATCAGGGGGTTGTTGATCCTAGATTAGGGTCAGCCTCACCTCACCTTGCGTCGTTGGTCGTCCACACTAGCTGGTATTTTTAAATACAATTCAAAATGCATGCGCTGTTCGAGACAAATATTTATTCATCAAAGTAAGGTAAACAGTACACTGTCTCGTGTATGTCTGCACGTCTACCGTATAAATGAATCTATTTAATTAAACTAAAGTGTTTTTTCCCATGCATTCTTTTAAATTTTAAAGAAGAAATTCAGCAACTGAGTTTGATGAAAAACGCCACGGGTTTCAAATTGCACCTGTTTAGATAAGAGCGCAATCTGTCCTTTTTATCGATTTCACAATATTTTATAATGTTTTTACAAGTATTTGATTAAAACCTTAATTTCGCTGATATAAAATTCCCTTTACAAAATGTGATGTTCATGACATGCTGATGTTTGTGAACTGTTATGATTCTCCTGCAGGTGAAGTGATTCGACGAAGATTATTCTCTATAATTGTGATCATTACTGATACAGAATATTGTTTTCATGATTCTATATGGAAAAATGATTATCTTTTCTTTGATTTCTATGTATGAAAGCACCGCACGCCCAAACATGAAGATGTTTTATAAACCGTGTATTTCATTGGTTTAGAAGCGTTGTGGTAAAATTCTCTGCGACGAAGAGCAAAGTGGTCTGTAAAAACAAAAGAGGATCTCTGTAATAACAATAAGATTTTGCAGTGATGGAGCTACAAGTGTAAAACAAAGATTTATTGAAGGAAGGTTGCTTGCCTCAAACGCAATATTGATAAGATAAAAATAAAAATGTTACAAGGAAATATTGTGGAGCTTCTTCATTCTCTGCAAAGTAAATCGATAATATTTACAATGTTCTCAGAGCTGCTCTAAATTTATAACACACTTGATCGTTTTTTATGTCTTTTCTGAACGTGCTCATTTGCATTCATTCATTGCATTTATTCATGCGAGCGGGATATTTCACAACTATAACATCAAAAATGGCGGGGTTTCAAGAATTTATATTCTAGAAAAGAAATTTACAGGTCACCACAAAAGGACTCAACGAATTGTCGAAAATAAAAAGTGCCTCTATTTCACATACACGTCAAATAGCATCGGGTCGAGTCTTTTCTTGAACGTGTTGATATATCTGCTGACACGCAATGAAGGCAAGGTATTCCATATTTGACTAGTTCTGTGACAAAAGAAGTTATTCCGGAATCCACAAACGCCATCGTAGGTATATAATGTTCATCGAGTTGATATTTGTAAAATCTACTTGGTCATTGTTTTGGCTTGAACGAAGGTATATCTAAAATAGTCACTTTAAACATATAGCCTCTCTTCGTTCTTCTAAATGCTTTTTTCTTCTTATGATTTTCATCCATTTACTTAGACATTCCCCCGGAGGCAGTGCTCAACTAACGGGACAGGGTTTCAACTATTTTTTTGTTCGGCTGGCGAAAGCCTAATTTAATTGGCAAATGAAAAAGTCTTTTAACGAGATCACCCGGCGAAAATAGTATAAAAAAGTATGGACAGTAAAGCTTTGGCCGGCGAAGAAAATTTGTGTGCCGGCGAATTACTGAAAATTCTTCTTCTTGGAACGGTGAAATTCGCCGTTCGCCTGGCCAAAATTGAACCCCTGATGGATCAACCAGAGCTCGAGAATCATACCCATACAACCGTTACGCGGCTCGGTAGCCCTGTCATTTTTTCTGAAGCTCATCCTAGATTACGACAAAAAGATGACATGTGTAAGATTCTCGAGCTCTGGGATCAACATTTTACGACGCATACAACGTTTAACATTTAACGGAATTATTGTCGAATTTAACGCACCACGAGGGATGTGGCGGACATTATTCGAGTGATTGATTTAATTAAATCACGGGTATTCAGGAGGAATCGAACACTGGTCGGTCCATCGAGAAACCAGAAACTTAACCACTGAGCAACATTGAGATTCCGATAGCCTTGAACTTTTAAGTTTAAAAACTTGAACTCTACCGCAATTTTAAAATACCGTCAACTAGTTTTGCCGATCGTATCTGAACATTTTCCGATTTCCTGATTAGTTTTGTCGAAAAGGGAGACCACCTGGACTGGACTAGCCATATTCTAGGTTTAGTCAAACAAATGCTGTGTATATTTTTTGAACTTAAACGGAGTGGTCCGTATTGGGGTCGGTTATCATATCTCACATAGTTCCTACCCTATTCCCCCGGTTAAGGGCGCTGCGTCCTTATTAAGGCATTTTATGTTTCAGGCCATTTTTTGAAAAAAAAGCGTCGAAAATGGGCGCATGCGTCCATTTTTGACCCACACTTTTCGACCCACACTTTTCGAATGATATACGAATTATATAAGTCATTTTTCTTACATAAATACATCTATTTATCATATGTTAATTACATGATGATGTCCATCTTCTCATTTTCGTCTTCTTCATCAACATTTTCATCTTCACTCTCGCCTTCGTCATCATTATCGTTATCGTTATCACCCTTGTTTTTTGGACGCGTTAAGGGCGAATGCGCGCCGAGTCGGGTAAGAGCGTAGTGCGCTCTTAATCGGGGTGCGCCCTTAAACGGGGGAATAGGGTATTTCGAGCTTCAGAGGTGGATCCAGAGGGGTGCAGCCGGTGCTTGAGCACCAGTCAGATTTTATAAAATAATATTTTGTTGGTCATAATTTGAAACAATTTTTAAAAGACCCAAAATTAGGTTTCATAGCAGTTGGGCACAAATCAAAATATTTTGTGGATCCGCCACTGAGTGTAGTCAAATTGTCTTCTCTTTCGGGAGCGGTGCTTTGGCTGTTAAACCAGTGGGCAGGCTAGGGCCTAAATCTAGCCAAGGTTCAGTGTGGCCTTAAAACACTGCTCGACCTGTTGCCCGAAAGGGATTGGTCACGTCAACCCTCGCTTTGTAGGCGCATTGGCTCAGTGGTTGGGTTGCAGGTTTCTCACAATCTCGATCCCAGTGCGATTTTCGTTTCGGAAACGAAAATCGCACTGGGATCGAGATTGAGTTTCTCAATGGAGCGATCCAGGTTCGATCTCTCTTGGATCCCCGTAATTTAATTAAATCAATCCCTGAAATAATGTCCGCCACAAGTGATCCCTTGTGGTGAGTTAAATTCGACAATGGATTCCGTTAAATGTTAAATAATCCCCGTTAGTAGAGCTTAATATATACTGTCTATGTAAATGGATAAAAATCATAAAACAAAAAAACAATCAAGACAATCAAGAAAAGAAAAGCTTATTCTGATTTGTCTCACAAGGGGGAGGGTTATAGGGCCAGGGATACACAGGACTCGAGGACGCCACAAAAATTCATTGTGTACGCCAGACGCCAGTAAATATTTCCTCTGGACACCAAAAGTTACATCATCAGGCAAGGTTTGTTCAGACATCATACGTATAAACGAGAGTCCATGAGCTATAAAAAGGTCTCAAAGAATAAAACAAAAATGACGAAACTTTTATTTTACTTGACGAAACTTTTTTTTTAAATTTCTCTAAGTAAAATAAAATGCTGAGGCAGACGCACCTCTTTGTAGCAGCCGCGAGAAATATTTGCTCTGGACGCCAAACCCAATACACCTTCCCCGTACAAGAACATTTGCAATGTAAGGGTAAATATTTTGGCCAAAATTCCGAATTTTCTCTCCATACCTTTTTCAAATTTCTTCCCTGTTTTAGGGTCCGAAACAATAGGAATCAGTATAAATCACTTATTTCTTCCCCGTTTTTATGATTTCTTTGAATGCTTCATTTGTTTTTTCTAAACTTCTGAACCACAGAATAATTTTTTTTATTAAAAAATACACCAGTGGAATCCTCAAACTTTGGGAAACTCGAAAATGTATAGGTTTTTAGGGTTAGGACCAATTGTTACTGAGAAAATGGACAAAGAAGGGGATCGACTTTGAACTTCTTTTTTTTTTCTTGACCGAGTTTCCCAAAGTTTGAGGATTCCATTGGTGTATTTTTTAATTCTTATCCGGTAGTTTAGAAGTTCAAAATTTTCATCTTCATTTTTTCCTCATTTTCTCCGATGTGGCTTTCGAACAAAAAAAAAGTATCAAAAAATATTAGAAATTGGCTTCAAAAAACGCACATATGTGGGAAGTGCACCTTATTTTGATACAGACTATAAAAATTTATAGAACGTTGTTGAACGATTTATTCCGACCATATATTCGAGTCGACCCCTAATCAAACCATTAAGATAGCCATAAGAAAAATTCGGAATCGAGTCAAAATCAAAACAAAAAGAGTTTAAATTTGTAAATACTTTTAATAGTCTTCTATAGTAAACGAAAAAAAAAATAAACAAACGAAAAAATAGTTTAAAATAAATGTTTAAAATAAATGTTTAATTATATCCCGTAATAAATTATAATAAAGCTCTAGTTAAAACATTTTTTGTTCGTCTTGGTTTTGTGAGTCAAATCTCGGCTATTTTAGTCATTTGATTGGTTAGAAATAACAGCATCAGGACGACTATTGGTTCAATTAAAAAAATCACAATAAGATATTCTGCTAAAATCGAAAATAATAAAAGCGTTTCTATATGAGCCAATCATTATCCTGATGATGTAATTTCCATCCAATAAAATAGCTAAAATAGCCGAAATGTTGCGATAATCTCTCGAAACCTTAAAAATATTTCGGTTAAAAGGTTTGTACTTTACAATGGAACTGCCATGCACAAGCTCATCAGGGATTATCGACTAACTGTGGCTGATTCAGTCTTTTGATTGGATGGAAATTACAACATAAAAATTCTGATTGGTTCATGAAGAAATGGTTTAAACATTTTGGATTTTAATAACACATCAAATTGTGACATTTTAAACCGAACAAATAAGCTTCCTGATGTGGTCATTTCTAACCAATTGAATGGTTAAAATAACTGAAATTTGGCGACAACTTCTTATCGCGTTTCGTCAGGTATCAGCTGACTAACCAATTCCTTTCACATGAATCACATCGACCCGTCGGTTCACAACGGTCTTGGGAAAATATTTCCTTAGAAAACTATATCGTAATCCTTGACACGGAGCGTTTGATATAACCAATCTGCAGCTTGTTTCATACCAAAGATGAATTCACAACTTCATATAGGTGGCGTTATGAAGGGCCAGTCAAAAAATCCATTATTTCCTTTTTTAAAAACGTCAATTTTGGCGTCGTTTTAAATCTGAGGATATTCCAAATCGTTTTTTAAATTTTTTGACAATAAAGTATTCAACAATGCTTTTGATCTCCGACATTTACAGGAGAGGGAAGAAGTTTTTCGTTTTTCGCTCTTCTTCAATGTCTAGGCCTCGTTAAAGCTTTATACGTCACTGCAAAGTTCAAGACGGATGTGTGTACAGTGTGTCCACAAAAAAAGTATCTACTCAAAGACGAATTGTTAGTTGTAGTTTCAAATCAAAGTATCAAAAATGACGCTTTAGAGTAACAAATATACATGATTACTGTATTTGTTATAATTACTTACTTTCCTTTAAAAAACGTGCATTATATAATAAAATTAACTTAACAACATCTAATAATATAAAAATTTTACTACACAAAAAGACATACGTAATATAAATAGCCTTAAGTGAATAATCACGCGTAGATAAATAAGAACTTATTTATGACAGTTGCTTTATGTTTTGGTTTGAAACTACAACTAACAA
>JAUKPT010000137.1:0-26266 GCA_032273505.1 Nanomia bijuga | reverse complement strand
GTTAGTAACTAGGCAGTTTTTTAATGTTTTGATTTGAGTTTTTGACAGTATATGCGAATTAATAGGATCTTTAATTTTTTCTCTCTAAGATGTATGGCCGTGTTTCAGTAGGCTATGGTTGCACTTACTTGGACTCAAAGTGACCGATTTTCTCTTTCCACATTCATAAAAAAAAAGTACCAAGGTGGATAACAGATGCACTGGATAATTGCTCACTCTATAAAACCATAACAAATAATAACAAATTACAAGTGTCCAAACACTTTCAGAAAGGTCGAGTCCAAAAAATATATATTTTTGAATGTAGAATTTAAGAAACTGTTAAAATATTTTGAGGGTTCAAAACTTTGTTAGGAAACTTTGAGGGCTTGGAGCTGAGGCTGTTTCTTATATGAAAATGAGTGCACCCTGCCACATTTTTTTCTGTCAAAGATGAGTAGAAAATGCTCTTTTTACTTTCGTAGTATTTCACTTCAGACAAGGAAAATTAGTCAATTTTATTATTTGTCAATAGATCAGTCAAATATCTTTTAATCATGATGAAATCCAAAATTCTAAATGTATCTTATTACACCACAACTGTGAGTCATTCTCTTACTTTTTGGTTTAAAATTAAAGTGAATGTTGGTGATGGCTATTGATCTGAGTTCAGATTTGTCAGTTGTTTGTTCGATCTAAAAAATCTCGAAAAGTATGGGTGACCACATCTAAAGGGGCTCGTAGTGTTGTTATCATCGTAATTATGAAGAAAATATCATCGCACATATTCAGAGTGCTTTTTGAATTAAAAAATAAAAGATTTGGTCAAGAATAGTACTAGAAAACGTCCAAAAAATCTTAACCCCAGAAAAAATAATAGGAAAGTAAATATTTCAGCAAAGGTTCAGCAAGTGGGACAACCGCGATGAGAGAGTATCTAAATATCTTTTTCTTGAACAAATATCGAAGACAAGTTCGATTTTAAGCTTTGGTATGGGATAACGTTTGTTAAAAGGTTTTTCGAAAAGTACACAGTTTCATCGTTCTTTCTTGTTGAGGACATATTTCTCATTGATATTTCAAGACCTTCTATAGTCATAACACAGGAAATTGTAGTTTATAACTTTGACTACCACCTCGATTGAATTTCCTTTATAAGTTTGATAATCACATCCGGTTCCATCGTAAGGAAGTAATGTCAGCGGATGTGATAAAAGTAAATACTGGGAACGTCTGTAGTGTACAGATGTCATTCGAACGGATGATACCAACACCTGTGTAATGTGTCAGAGAAAAGAACAGACCAAGAAAGTTAATTAAATCTCAGATAAATTGGTTGGTACCGGATGTATATTAAACAGGATAGGAATTGTAAACTTCCACATTTAGTATATAATCTTTAAAGAGCGAAAGTAAAAGTAAAAAAATGATTCAACCATATGTCATCATATCTTTTTTATATGGTCGGACGTGATGAAGTTAGCGACGTTATAGCAAAATTTCATGTTTCACTTGTCAAAGTTTCTTGGACAGATTTCCAACATGGTAAAATTTAACTTGAATTTCAAGCCCAGAGTGAATTTGTTTGAGAAGAAAAAGATAACAAGAAGTGAGGAATGGAGGAGGATCAACTCAGTAAAAAAAAAGCTTAATTAACGTGACCAATAAGTTCTATCTTCAAGTAGTTGAATGTTGGATCACCAAGCGTGTAGTTTTGATCGGATTTTTCATTTATTTTATCTTTTTTCCCATAATATGCAGTAATATGATGAGAATGACCGTTTCAGATGGTACTTGGAAGTTTTTAGTCTGAATCACAAAACAAATATCTCAACCTATTTTTGTACTATTACTCATGAGTTTTCACACACGATCGGTTGTGCCCTGTGATATAAAACGGACAAGATCAAAGTCCAAGAACGACATAATTCTACCTGGAATCGATTTTGGACAATTTTTCTTCTATACAAAAAAAACAAAAAGCTTTCCACGTATAGAGAACACCGAAACAGACCTGAACAACGAAATATGAAATTAATTTTTTAACACGCGAGTACAAAAAAATATTTCGAAAAGATGAATTGGGGCGGTCCCCACATTTCTCTCTATCGGCAGGCTATAGTAAATAATAAATAGATTCGTTGAAATAAGAAAACAGCCAAAAATTGAAAAAAAACAATTATTTCTTTTGTACTGTGACGTCATGGTTCACAGTGTCACGTGATGTTTGAACCAGCACTTCCTACTTCACTCACATCTGTGTCAACAATAATAAACAAGAATGTTCCCATACTTTGGTCCAATGGTCGAGAGAGAGAGAGAGAGAGAGAGAGAGTCGATAAGCCTTTATAAGGAGAGGTTGGGCGAGTTTAGGCCTAGACTACACTACATCATACCCAAAAGCTGTGTTACAAGCCACGTTTTAAGAATTTGGGAAGCAACTTCAGCAATGAATGGTTTTATGATCTGTTGCCTTACTAGAACATATCATTTGATAAATTTGCAAAATCAGGGAGTAAGGTATAAGTCTGTGGAACATATCAGGAATGAATCGGGAATTTAAAAGCCCATTTTGGGTCTCGACAAAACCTAATATGTTAGTACCTTACAGTGGCGGTTCTGGTCCCTTTTCTGAGTATGTCCAAAATGATTTTACTCAAGATTGGTCAGGTTTCAGGACTCATTTATCTTAATTATACACATGAAATAAATATTTGCTCTAAAATGAGAGTATGCATGAATACACTGGATACACTAAAGATCCGCCACCGCATTACCCCCTTATTTAGAAACAGAAACCCAACCAAATCACTAACCAATATCCAATTATACTTAATTGTGTAATAGAAATCATGGACCAGGCTACACTTCAGATTTAGCCTGATAGCTAACACAACCGTGTGTACAAAATATGGAACTTAAAATTTACAAACATTTAGCAGTTTAATTCGTTTTTTAATAAGTTGAAATATAGAAATGTGGCGATTTCTCTCAAAATAAGTGCCGCTTAAATCTTTAGATATCAGAAAGTTTCAACAAACTCTTGAATAAAAGAATGGAGAAAAAATTAAAATGATTGTTCTACACATGAAAATATAGATTATTCGGGTTTTGTAAGAAACGATCCTATTACTATGTTGACTAGAAAAAACATTTTGTGAAGGAAATTAGGGGCATCATCTTTCTATCAAAACAATCATCAGGACTATAACACTTTTTGAAACTTTTGAAAACTAACGTTGGGCTCAGGTTGGCCTTTGGTGTAATCACGGACTACTAGAGTCTAGTAGTCCGTGGTGTAATGGAGATCAACTCCAAATCTCGTCGGTGCGATCCAGAATCGATTCCCGCTCGCGCCATCAATTTCTTACGTGTCAATAT
This sequence comes from Nanomia bijuga, assembly GCA_032273505.1. Classification (NCBI taxonomy): domain Eukaryota; kingdom Metazoa; phylum Cnidaria; class Hydrozoa; order Siphonophorae; family Agalmatidae; genus Nanomia; species Nanomia bijuga. Next base: position 22,906 of record JAUKPT010000137.1, on the reverse strand, counting down.
TTCGGTGAAGCGGTGTCAGTACAACCAGGACCGTGACCGAGAGAAAAATAACATCTGTGAACATCATGTGAATTAATCAAAACTATATCTCAAGTCAACCAGGTCGACCCATGCCATGTGAGGGAAATTACCTTTTTACACCAAATTAACGCGGTACATTTAACGTGAATTGGGAAAAATCGCGTTAATAAAACCACCGTTAATTTCTGCCCCGCGTAAATTTAACATCCGTTATTAAATGTACAACGTTTACCCCTTGTCTTTTATTATCCAATTTTATCGATTCGCGTTAATTAGTACACACGTAACAATTTGAAGTTGGAATTCGCGTTAATTAGTGATCGCGTTAAATTAGCCCGCCTTAAATAAGACACAGCGTTAATTTGGTGTAATAAGGTAAGTTGTCTGTTGGTCCCTGGCGAAATACTAGATAGAACTGAAGTCAAGGCCCCGAATAGCCCGATAAATGTTTCATGTGCAAACCTAACCTAACCTTACGTAATAACGAGGGACCTTTCACGTGTTAAAAACTGGGTCATTTGTTCTATAAACGCACAATAAAATGCAATAATATTTTGAGTTTTCTCCGAACCACATTTTATATATAAACGGATCCAAAAGATTCATCTTTTTCGAGAGATTCTCAAAAAACACACAGACTGTCAATACCAAATAAAAAATTCTCTCAGAACACGCACGCCTTTCTTTAAGCGGGTTAGCCGATTCGATCGATTCAACTCCGTTCTGAAAACCGCATGAAATATTACATGTATTTGACGGGACAGTTTGATGAGATACCGACCAGAGCTCAACTCTGCAACATCGGTCGTGGTCACACTAAGAATAATCTTACATAAAAACGATCTCATGTTTTAGTGCCGAGTATATAAACCGCGAGATGCATAATAAATGGTAATAATGATGAAGAAGTTTTGTTAACTCAAGCAGGGAGCAGAGACTGCAAAAAAAAAAATCCAAGGACAAAGGCAGTCGGGTGTAGGTTTTCTGCCACAAAAATCGTTAGTTTGATAGAAGATCAGCAGGATAGTTCGTTTATTGTAAGCTATGGGCGACAAAAAGAATGAAAATAAAGCATCATGCGATACATTTTTTATATTAACCATACATGAACTGATAATTATGCTAGGTTTTGCCGCATAAAGATAAAAACAAATTTCCTCTCTTTTGGTTTGACAAACCACTTTTAAAATTTTTGAACAGTTTTCTTCCGTTTTCTCTACTCCAGGGTAGATTAGATCAGCAATAAGAATCTATTTCTTTATTAAGGTATCTTTTTTATATTTAAAACAAAACTAATTTCAAATCAAAACACTAATAACAATGTACAGATAGATTGCATCCAAATCACAGTGATAGTGTATGTGTATATACAGAATTATGTACAAGCTTCACTGAATTCAAAATTTCAACTAGTATTTACAATAGAATCATCTGTGTGAATATGCGAGGGGTGGATCACTTAGGAGAGCCATCCATATTCAAGTCATAATATAACGCTTAGCGTCAAATTGACGTTAAGCTTTTGACCCACCCACCCACTAAAGATAACAACAGGCGTGGTATACCTATTTTTTCTTCTGAAAAAGGTATAGATGTATATATGTAATTTCAGCTTAACAGAAAAAAAATGACTTAATCCTAACCCACTCACCCACTCTTAACGTCAATTTGACGCTAAGCTTTGTGACTTGAATGTGAATGGCTCTCCTTACTAGAAGAGTGTCCGAAAGTGTCCGAAAGTGTACGAGTGTGCACAGCATTATAAAATCTCTATCAAATTCTAGGATTTTTAGATATATATATATAGAATGAAAGTCCTGGTACGTGATATGTATGTTTGCGTACGATGTACATGTACGATGTACAATGAAAGAATAAAAATGCTATGCGAACTGATTTGGGTTACGATTAAAGAGCATCCAATTCCATTCGAAATAAAGGGGAAAAAGAAGTTGAATTTTTGATGATAAGCTTTTGAACAGGCTTAAAAATTACCAACGGTTGGTACTTTCTTGTGCATTTAGAAATTATCAATTTGACATGACATTCTTTGGAGATGTACGCGTGAATTTCTGCAATATCTTTCATGAGGACAACATAAAACAATGCGAAATAAAGGTTGCATCAAAAATAAATTCAAAAAGGCTTCATTACGTAAAATAAAATTTCAATTGACCGAAACGAGATAAAAATGAACTAACTCTCCATGCGTGGGAATATGTTTTGCACTAATCGCTCATTTGTTATATTACGAAGTTGACGTAACAACTAGTCGTATTACACTAATCTGTTGCAATCGCTTCTTACGTAAAATTACAGAAAGGGGGTACCGTAAGAGAATATTTCATAACACGAAGCAAATTTAGATCGTACATATAAAAGAGAAATATAAATCATCGAGTCACGACAGCTTATGTAGTGTGACATTTTTGTGGGCGATTAATGTAATTGTCCTCACTTGAATTGCACGTAGCTGAGCTAGATTATCGCATTATCACTTTATCAAGTTTAAAATCTTAAGTGGTGGAATGATATACAGGGTGGTGCTTTTATGTAAATTGTTTCACTGAACTGAACACGAAATAGAATTCTAATTTCGTGGCGAAGCGAGGTGGATCCAGACTTTGAATGGAAAAAGCAACCTTTCTGCTGCTAAAATTCCGTGAAAAAGGGTAGTAACTGGGCATCCACTCTAAGCATGGATCCCCCATTCTGCAAAGTACTTTTGATTGTCAAGGTAACCATGATACCCTTGATATACTTCAATAAATGGATTGAATTCACTTCGTTACAAAAGTAAAGCTTTGACAAAATATGCGTTTCAGATAATGGAGCTATTTCTCTTTTCTGTGTGAGTTTCTTTACTTTAAAAGGAATCATGCTAAAAAAATCTAGATTGGATTTCAGCAACTTAGCCGAATAATCTTAGAAATTATCAACATCAGACAGGTGTGATATTCGATATCTTTGTTTACTTCATTGACAACACCGCTTCGCACACAATTATCACATAGTTGAGACTATTTCGATCGTTTCGATCGCGATTTGTTAATAATGCCAACAAACATGATTTTTTAAAAAGTTGAGATAATTCTGCAAATAGCTTAGAACCAATCATTTTGACCCACATCGGTTTTTAGTCACCAAGAACAGGGAGATCTATATGAAAGCATATATCAATTTGATGAGTACTTTTTCGGGCACACATCGTATAGTTTAACATTATCACAAATATAGCAACATATAAATCTAAATCACAAGAAAATAAATACATTCATTCTCTCTTTTTAAAGTGAAACCCGCGTTCCTTATTCCGTCCCCGCGCACTAAACAAGAAATCAAATTTTTAGACTAGGCTTAAGTGCATTACTTTCAAATTTAGTTAACTAAAAGCCGCGTTTTAGACGGAGGAGAAACGCGAGTTTTTCTAAATAATATCTTATTGAAGCAAACATGTTATTTTTCAACATTTTCCAACATCTTATTCTTCGGTTCTTGAGATCATAAGGTCATTATCTTGGATCTGGAACTAATTTCTTTTCGAAATAGTTTTGAAAAAGATGTTTCTGACAACAGCGAACCGAATTATATTGTGTCTTCGACGACGACAACGATAAGGTTTCCTACCTGGAAGTAAATCCAGGACTTCATTAGACATACCGTCCCTTCGCTAGACGTACTGTCCCTTATCGCTTGATCCTGGACTCCCTGGTTTCGCGATAAACTGTTCGTTGATGTGATCCATCGAAACGTAGTATGTCACGGGTGACGTTTGAGATGGCGTAAGTGGGGGCGTTAAAGGTGGCGCAGATGCTTTCGTATCATCTGGCTCTGTATAGTAATTAGGAGGTGGGCTTTCACCACGCGTCGGTGATGGCGAATGGTACCTATCCCGCTGGTTTTTGAGTTCAGTAGGATTTATCGTTTCATAAATGTTCCCTAGTTTCCCGTTCGGTAAAACCGGGCGATCAACTTGCTGGATTTCTTCGTAAATAACATCCGGCGAATTCGAATTAACGTTCGTACAAGTCCTATTATTGTGTGGAATTCTCGGGTCTTCATGGCGATGATGGTTACGCTCATGGTATCCCTCACGTGGTGAATGTTCTAGAAAAGGTCCATAATAACTTCCATCGCCTCCGTGACGATGACAATAGTAACGATATATTGCGTAAAAAATAGTGACGACAATTATGGCCCCTGTTACACTGCCAGCGATGACTGGTATGTCGTTTTCATCTTTTACCGGTCGCGGAGGAGGATTAGGCTGTGGTGCGGCTAAAAAGTGACAAAATCAGTGTCAGAGAGTGAGAATGATTATCGTGGTGTTTATCCGTGCAGTTTATGTAAAAAAAATTAAGTAAAAACTAGAGTTTAAAAACTTGTTGTTAAAACCAGCCTACATAAAGATTTGATTTCTTGTTAAGCGTGCGCGAGTGTATCCATAAGGGATCTTGCAATAATCGTTGCAAGGGTAGTTAAGTCGTCACTGGCCAATACTTAAAAGGCGACCCCTTTGGTGTAGCCTGCATTCAGGTCTAGCAATTTTTATTTAGAAGCGTTGCATACCTGGCTTCAGACTTCAATGGGTCTGACAAACGAAAACATGTAGTGTTGTAATCTACGAAGTACTAAGTTAGAAATAGATATGAATAAATGTACTTAAAGTGGAGCCATCTTAATAAACAGCGCGTATACAGCCGCGTATAACATGCATTTACTAGTATCATCTAATGTTTTAGCAGATGAATTGGGAAATTGGGAGAGTGATGAGGTTATCAAAATCCTAGATGGAATTATAAAACTTACTAAATTAATTTTAAATACAGTGGATATCCGTGTTTGTAATGATATTTTGTGAATTTGTACGGAATAAAATAGAAAAGAAATAAATTTTGAATAAAACTGCGAAGCAAATTATGCTTGCATGGTGGCCATGAAATTTTGAAAACGTAATCCAACGACACTTTATAGGACATTTTTAGGAAAAACAATGATTTTCAAGGAAATTAACAGGATTTTCAGGATATTTGTTTTTAATATCTTTGGACGCCATGTCCTTCTCTGATAAAAGACAAATATTTTCTGTTCTATGTCTTCTTGATATCGTTTTGTATGAGCGATTCAAAGGAATTGCAAAAAAAAAGCGGGTCATCGGAAATGTGAGGGTGTGTGGGAAAAAAAGGAAGAAGATTGTATACGTAAACGCAAACACTAGGAAATGATGATATTGTTTTGATAGTGTATGGATAGCAGTGTGGGATCAATTGTATTACCTACCACTCTCCACTATTCACTATCCACTATATATTTAATGATGTTTTAAATATCAGATAAGATTTCAAACCAAAGGTTTTTTTCCATTTCCCTTCGTGTTTTCGCAATCCTTTTGGTAATAAAATCCTACTGTTTTAATTATTGATGAGGATGACATCATTGGGAAATACGGTATTGATACAGTTATCATCATATACACCTATGTGATTCTAAAAAGCCTTAATCCTATCAGTGCCCCGGGCTTTTTGTACCCTTTTAAACCGAAATGACAAAGAAAACAAATAGTCGCTATCATCTGTTTAAAGTTCGGCACGGTGGTAGCAAATTATTGACCTATCACTTTGGGAATGTAATTTGATGCCATGATGCCATAACATCATATAATGGACGCTGGCGTAAACAAAATAAAACTTTCGATAAAGTTACGAATATAAACTAGGATAACCTTTAAGTAAAATTAGAAAAACATCGATAAAAGATTACCATTTCTTAACATTTGTCCAACAAGATTTTAGGAAAAGTCATAAAAGGGCATTGAGTGAGAAGTGATGGTTTTGCAGGAAAACCAGGAAAACACTAGATGCTTTCTGCACAGTACTAAAGGGTAAGGTAACTTTTATATTAACCCATTCAAATTTGTTCTACCAATGTAAATTTTTCAATTTTAACAAAAACGTTGTTTACTCAGTTATTGCTTGAAAAAAAATTACTCGCAATTATATATTTACTTTTTGCATCGTTTTAGAACTTCTAGAAATTAGCACGTGATAAAATTCAACAAACACTTTCAGGACAAGTTATAGATTCAATACGTCGACGATGCTGGTATTTGATAACAACGATTTAAAAGATTAAACTGTCACGTTCTGCTAAGCATGATGAGGGAAAGGAGGTAATGCAGGTTGAGCAGGATAAGTCAAAGATAAACATTTTCTCCAAGAACAACGTTCCTGGTCGAATGTCCAATATAAAAGGGTACTATCGGACAATAGATAAATTATGTGGAACAAAATGACAATTCGCAAGTTCCATGTTCTAATAACACATATTTCTTTCTTCCCCTTGACATGACTCGTAGGACAAAATGTCTGCATCAACTGCCAAAAATTTCTAATTCTCCGATGGTTGACCGGTTATTTAAAGTAAATTTGCTTGTGCACTTGCTCAGGACGTTTTCTGCCAGGAATCAATCTTATTACTGACGGCATTTTCGTACATGTAGAAGAAAGGAATATTTGTTTTCAAGGTAAAAGTAGTCTCATAGTTATGGCTTTTTTCAGCCATTTGATTGGTTGAAAATGACTTCATGAAGAATCTGATTTGATGACTAAGAAATGTTATCATGTTTTGTTTTTGAGAAGACAACATTTTTTTTAAAAGGACAATTATGATGTCATTATCAACCAATCAAACGATAATTATATTTAGATCCAAGACTAGATAAGAAAAGAGATAACGAAACAAATAGAAGAAACAACCAACCTTTAAATATCAGCGTTAATGACTTTTCAAACTTGACACCGGACGAATAATAAGTGTACGGGATACTTTCTTCGACACCGTCTGGACATGTACCTTTACACGCAACGAGTGCCGCTTGATACGAGTTCATTTTATGTGGTATATTGTTTTTTAAACCTTGTAAATACGTGTACCATTTCTTTTCAAATTGTTTACACATATTTTGAAGTACTATAATAACTGTCGAATTATGAGGAACTTTTTTGAAAAATTTCTCAAATTTCGCTCTATCCCAAAACGTTATGTCACTAAACCACGGCAGATTGGCTCTGTTGACGACTCTGCCGGAATAATTGTTTATAACGACGACATTGAAGCCGTCTTTTTGAATTGATTTCTCGACGCCGTCGACGAGTATAGATGACGGACATTTGGTGTGATGGAAATGTAGACAACTATTTCTACAACTTGTCGTGCGTAGTTTCAGCTTAACTAAAAGATAAAAAACGAGAATTCAATGAAACTGACATCGGCCAACGGAGAATATTAACACTTTTTTTTCCTACTAAAAATATTCGTTGAAACTTTGGTTTCAAAATTATTTTAGAGGAATACTATTGGTTTTTCTAGAAATATACCTATATTGCCCTATTTTTGACGACCCCTTTTCATTTATTACCACAAAGTACCAAATATTTCAATGCCGTTTTGACGATCGACTAAAAACGCCTAGAGGGATCTTGAGAAATGTTAAATAGAAAAATGAAACAAAAATGAAATAAAACTACTTGATGATACACTATTGAATGAACTGTTGGTCTTACCTGCTTTCTCTGCTGACGCCACCAATACCATCATGACGGCCAGTATATATTTTATATTTATTGTGTCCATTATCTATAAAGACAAAACAAATATTCGTTGAGTTACGCGTACGAGGAAAGAACTATGCAAGCATTACAATACGAAGCTTATGGCCAATATTGACGGCAAGAACTTAATATCAAATTAAAAGATAAGATTCATAAACACATGTAGACTGGATATTTTCAACACAAGACACAGAATAACAAATACATTAGGCACAAATCAAACAAAAATGAGCACATAAGATTCTTAAAATACTACATACTATGTGTTCTTTCTTCATATTGAAGACAAGTTGATGGCAAATTTCATGTAAATCACTTTAATAGGATAGTTTATTACAACTTTATGATAGCGAAGGGAACAATTTAGTACCAATTTCACCTCTCATGCCAGACAAATGGGTAAAATGTTTGGGTCATTCTAGCGGAATTTTGTACGGAAACTCTAATTTTTTCTTTCATTTTCAGTTGTGGAATGATGCAATGATTAAAATTATATATATAAAAAAACAATACATTTTTGAAACACCTATTAACGCGTATACATCCTTAACCGAGGTGTGATTTTTCTAAATTATTCATTTTTGAAACGCGTTTACCTCCTTAAAGTAGTTGAAAATTTGTGATTTGATAACCAGTCACAATAAAACTAATAATTATTCAAACACTCACAACTCAGGCGTTGTGTAAACATTTTCTACGTTACACTAATCGGATTCTTCATGGTGTAATTTCAACGCCTGGAATAAGTCATTGTATATATATTTAGATATTTAAATTCATATGATTAAGTGCACGAAAATAATGAAATAATACTAAAACTAAAACATAATACTGAACAGGAAATATGGCAATTTTAAACCAAGTCCTTTTCCATTATCTTTTAATACCCTAGTAAGCAGTCAGAGGCATACATACTATATTTCAACAGTTACTACAGACATTTCCAACCCAAGTACCTACCTTACCTCTGTCTTACAATTAACGTGTACGGAGTATGAATATGTAGTAGTACCAGTATTCCTGAAGTACTATACCCATGCTGGAATCACCTGACTAAAACACATGTTAAAACTCACCGATTCCAGTAACAACTCTATTTTCTTATTGTTATCAATACATAATAGCAATTAGACATGCAATCAACAACAATTACACACACACTCACTCAATTAATTAACCTTTATTTCGCCTTAACAGTGCAACAACTTTAGCGATATAGACGCACATATGCGTTTAGCACACATCCATTCAACTGAGTGAGAAAATTCATAATTCACGTCTCCTCCCTTCAGAGAAAGTCGACCATGAGATGACATTTCAGAAAAAAAAATTATCAAATGATAATATATTAAATGCTGACGTCAGCGCATTCTTAAGCAATATGTCAATCAAGGATCAAAATGATAGAATCGTTAATTGCCTGCGAGTAATAAAATACCTTTGATAAATAAATAGAATTTAATGATGCATCTAATCGAAATAAGATTTATGTTAAAAGGGGCATGGTTATATCTCAACATTTTCTTTAAAGAAAGGAAAATTGTAATTCGGTATTCTAATCTACGCGACATTTTCGGATGTTTCAAAGTTCATTACTGGTACTTCTGAGATCAGTATAATGAAATATTAATTACGATACATTCGATCCATTCATCAATTTATGTATCACGTGAAGAAGATTGAAATTTATCAAATGATATGAACGCCAATGATATTTATTTGGTTTTTTGACGTACATACGAATTAATTGTCCCTTTCGCTATCATATATTTTATTCAGATGTCTCGTGTTGAAATTTAACACACGTGATAAATAATCGATAGATTGGTAGAGAACGCAACTACCAAGAAATCATGTCAATCAAGTGCAAAATCAAAATCCAAAATTTATCTTAACACCGAAAACCTTATGAAATCCAGTAGGAACTGAACCCAGGCCGCTCCATTGGAAGACATTTGACATTTGACATATGACCCAATGAGTCAGTCATCCTTCCAACCTAATCTCTTTATCATCAATATGGAATGCAAATTTTTGCGTTGCTTTTTTGCATGCTGTCAACAGCACAAGTAGGCATCGTTAGTTCTCAAAGTCAACTATATTACTCTTATGACTTAAATTTTCGTCCCCTTAAATTTTCATCCCTTTCATTTTCGCCCACTTTACATCTTCAGTTCGCTTCCTTTAATTTTCGCCCCATATGAAACTGGGTATGAGAAATATAAGGATTGGACAAACTGATATTTAAAACCCTAGACGTACTGGTCGAGAAACAAGAAAAACAAGAATCGATTGAGTTGTAAAGAAAGATAAACTTCACCAAGACCTCTCGTCAGAAACAAATATTTTCTAAAGATAAAATGATACTTGCTAAAGTATAGATAAGAATTACTTCTGCCTTATCATCCAAACGTTGCAATTGATACGATAATTAACGGAACAATGTATCGGATTTTTGGAAGTAAGCCTCTATGAAACCGGAATAACATCGGATAAACACTAAAGTCGTTCTAATCTACAAACTCGAAACTATGTGGACCACCTCCCCGCAGCACGAGACGAGTAAACATAAGATTATTGTTTTTGAAACAAGGAAATTGTTCTTTTCCAGATGATATTGTCTCAAGAGAAAGTTGGAACACATTACTTTATGACTAATAAAACTGTTATAATGAGTTATGGTAAAATTCAAGGACATTTGAAGACTTTTAAGTTCATTTTCTGGCTTTTTTCAGGACATCAGAGGCAAATATCAGGACATTTAAGTACAATTTTCGAGGACAAAAGCAACCAAATTCAAGGTCATTCAAGATTTTGGCAGACTAATGTTAGTTACTATTGAACATACGCATCATGGCTTGAGTGCCAATAACAGAGACCATAAAACATGGACACTAACAAGATTCTAATTTAGGCTGTAACAAAGAATTTTTGCTCCCTACTAGCATACTGAAAATCAGGACATTTGATTATATTCTTAGGAAAATCACTGGTTTTCCAGGACATTTCGAGACATTTCAGGACTGTGAGTAGGGCAAATGACGTGTCTAAAAATGTGCATGGTCGTCTATAAAAATGTCCGACAGTTTTCACACACATCTGACACTGTTTTCAGTCTGTATACATTTTTTTTCTGGGCCGAGCCTGTGTTTACGCTTCAACGACTAAACTACTATGACAATATTAAAAAAAAAAACATACAAAAGAGATCTTCAATTTTCGCTTCGCAGAAACAGCCAACCGTTGTCCATCTCTACAACACAAACCTTGGTAAAAGTTGAAGTAATCCTACTGTCACGTACCCTGTAAATCACTTTGACACTATCAGTTACGATTTATCGCATGTAGGTACATACCTCGCATACTAATGTGACTCGCACCATTTCCGTTCTCGTATAAATCAAACGAAACATGAAGCTAAGAGGAGGGCTTGATCTTTGCAACGTGAGAAAGGTTCTCGCGAAGAAGGAAAAGGTGGCATTTCTCAAAACTGTCATCCGTAAAATGTCAAAGTGTTAGATTTTCACTAGTAGAAATTTTTACTTTCAGAGCAACAGTGAATTTCTATTACGTGAGATATATTCTCGTGAAAAATAGGTAAACCTTTTCAAAAATGTCATTCGAGAAGTTCTCGGGAAGTGTTCATCGATCAATACTCAATATTTGCTTGTAAAAAAATTAATTCGATCAACGATAATTGTGAGAATAAATTTCTTGGAGAAAGAAATTTTGAAAGGCTGGTACTCGTTGATGTCTTTAACGTTCCAAACGGTATAAAAGCGATAAAAGGTATAAAAGGTATAAACGTTTTAGTTTTTTGGGACATGTGTGTACTTACTAGAAAAAGGGATTGAATAAGGTTTAGAGTGGCCACGCGATCTTTCACATAAATTGTCATTCAGTTTATAATTGCGTTTAAGTTTAAGAAAGCAACATGCAGCAAGAAAAAAGAAGATAATAAACATCAGTGAGTACCAGCCTTAAAGAAAAGTTCTCGTAAAAAGGTGAAAATGAAGTTTAACAAAATATGTCTCTGTTTTTCTGTTGAAATAGCAATATTTTTGAAAAAATGGGTTGTTTTAATAGGTGTTTTTATCCACCAAAGAAGCAAGATTCATTTTGGCATACTATGGATAATACGTTTGGGACACTACAAGAATTATAAGTGCAGTGTAGAGTCACTGTCCAAAAGTCCAAAAGAAGTGAGAAAGAAGTACTTAGCTCTCTCGTCAAACCATACCTCTGTATGGACACGTGACAAAGAGTTCCAGGCACAGACTTTAGCAAATTTATAAAAGTCAATTACTAATACGTCGAATGGGGTTTTAAGATTTTGCATCAGATAAACCTGGTATAATAAATGACACGAGATCAGATAAGATGTCATTTTTGACACTCAAAGAATTAATATTCTGTTATATTTTCTAATATGAAAGTTTCTAATGCACGACAACTTGAGATAAACCAAGATGATTTTTTAACAAGATCTTTTATAAGATAAACCTGGTGGAAATGCACGAGATAAGATAAGCTGCCATTTTTGACACAAATTACTAAAATATATAGTGAAACGTACATAAACAAATACTTTAAGTCTGAAAAAAGTAAGTAAAACCATGATGGATTTCGACTTTGAAGCAAGATTAATTTTAAGTTCTTTTTATGAACAACAACAGTCACAACGCCACCCAAAACATCGTCATTTTTGGGTTGTTTTTTCTTCTTTACGATTTGACAACATGCAAAATTAAATATACAGTAGACTTACAAAAGGAGCTTTTCTACCATGCCCAGCAATTTGAAAGTGTAAAGAGAGCGAGAATAACTATCTTTCCTTATAAATACAGTCCTATCATGGTACATTAAAATTTGAACAATACACTATGTCAAATATGTGAAACAAATTTGATTCTTTATGTAACGTTTTATTAGTCGGTGTGAGGCATATGCAACTCTTAAATTAAGTTCATTTGTCCAAATATGGTAACAAGAACAAAATGTGAATAAATTATGGTTACATTTGACAGCAGTGGCGGATCTGGAGTGTATTCAGTGAATTCGTGAATACACTCATTTTAGATCGAATATTTCTTTAATGAGAAGAATTAAGATAACATAACATACATGAGTCCTAAAATATGACCAATCTAAAGATACTTAGAAAAACGCCACTGGACAGTATAAGCAAAAATAAACAAATTGGGCCTCATCATAAATAATCAAAATTAACTTAAAAGCTTTTTTTCGTTGCTCTTATAAAGAGAACGTAGCTTGTGAATTATAAAATAAATGTTTTAAGATATATTCAAAATGAATGGCAGTAAAATCGATACTTTATAAATAATATAGATTGGATTGAAATACTTATAAAGAAGCATTGGTAATAGCAGAAGATTAGAGAAGGTTTAAAAACGAAACCAGCAATTTGCTGTTTCGCCTTTTGATAAGAGTGAGATCAAGAGAATTCGCCTTGAAACTGGTCCTTTACTTATCCTTGTACTTGTAGATACTTCTCTCGTCCGTATCATGATTGTGCTTCTATTTTCCATATTGTCAAACTTTTGGTCTTCTTTTTGGACAAATTTAGCTTTGAAAATAATTACCAAACAGTTTATAAAAACTTACTCAGAAGTAAAACGAAAATCTCTTGCTTTTACTCACTAAACAATTTTTGTTCATACCACTACCTACTAGTCTATATTAGAAATATTTGTTTTTACTATTTTTTTATTTGCTTCCTTACATCTGCATACATATTCTAAATACAATCTTTGAAATTACTTTCAAGTGAAAACGAAGAAGATTTTCTATTACCAGACTTTGATTTAGTGCCAATTGAAGATAATTAATGAGGTGACTAAAAAAAAACACGTCGAATAGAATATTTTTCTATAATAGAAAAAATGATAATGATGTTATAAGATTTGATTAGATTTTCGAGAATCGATTTTAGTCTAAGTATAATTAGTAATCTTTGAAATAGTCTAGCAACTTATCAAAATGTCGTTAGTTCCTGCAAAGAAAATGTCAAAGACATAATAATTTGATTTTGTTTTTTATTTCATTCTAAATTAACAAGATTAATGAATTAGTAGAGTTGATGGGGAAATGTTCCTGACCTACCCAATCAATCTTATGTCTAGTGTAGATTAACAAGCTGGCTGAATATTCTTTCATTTTTCTAAATAAAGCAACTTTGAAATAATCTTCATCATTTTTGTTTTAGAGAAAATTAATCGAAGATTCTGATCCAGAAAAGAAATAAAAGTTTATGAATAATATATTCTTATTGAAGTCGTCAGAACTAGTGCAAACAATACAGCTAGAGATAAAAAGAGCTAAAATTAGCTTACAAGACAGTACAAGGTACCAAGTTCTTTGATCGAAGTAAAAAGAAATTCAAGATGGAATATGCTGAAATGCTCTTGTGTAGTTAGCGTCTCATAAAAAAATACTATTTTCTGATTAAAACCAATTTGCCTCTTTGCTTCTTTGTCACCAATCTAACGTAACCATGACAAATCAAAATCACATCCAAATTATATTGAGACGAATAAAAACTATTTCAAAAAATATCTTTTAACATTCCCGATAAAGTAAATTGTAGCTCTCTCTATAAACCAATTGTTTCTCTCCATACATTTCTTTTGTCAAAATAGCGCCAAATAATTTTGAATCAAAATCAAAGTTTTCAATAAGAAAAAACGCTCAAAATTCAGAAAATATCATTATAACAAACTCCTCTTTAATAGCAAATAGTATCTCCTTCTCCGAAAATTCTTACATTTAAATATCGAAACCGCATGCTTGAATAATAGATGGAATAAAACAGGTCAATTGTAACAAATGTATCTACTTTGAGCTAACCACAGAGCCGAGTGTCCCCCCAGTTCACTGTGTCAACTCTTAAGTTCTGTTGTTCGAAAGCATGAAGGTTCAACAAGAGCTATGATGTGTACGTGCGATGTTTGTTTAGAACGAGAGAAAATATTCGGTTAGACATACCACCAGAGGGATCAAACATAATGGTATAACCTGCTTGTTAGTGTAATGTAACAAACTTTTCGTATAGTTTACAATTCATCGAATTTCTCCAAAGCATAATGATTGAAAGTTTAGAATAGAATCTGCAATTAGAAGGATTCAAAATAAAATACAGAGAGCGTATATTAACCGGATAGCAGAATGTAAGAAAACTAAGTACATACCTTTTATTTTATCTTTTTTAAGGCTGCAGAGAAAAATTGAAACAGTATGATGATGTGATTGGTACTTTTTGCAACCTTGGAATTCAGTCTGATCTGATCTTCAATTATCATTCCTTGGAATGCTACTATTCATCATACTTATTGAACCCAAAAAGGGAGATTTTTGTCGATGCATTTTTCAAATGAAAGAAATGTGTATGGGTTAAATTGCATGAATGGTAAATACACAGAATTCCTCATCATGATGGGAAACAAGAAAGGGTTAACTTAAAAGAATTACATTATATATTGAAATGTAATTTTAAACGAAAGCAGCAAGGTTTCAAATGAGTGTTTTCCCATTTAAGGTAGATACGAAAAATGTGTTATTCCAAGAAGAAAAAAAGGCAAACAAGCAGTTCTAACATATGACTGCAAGTCTGGTTGATAAATTGATAAAACACAAGGAGCATCTTCAAAGGAAAAATACTTTGCAATAAATGACGTTCCCCCGCAATATCTTAAAGGTATTGGTTAGAAGGTGGCAATTTTTTTATGAGTTATGATTATTATTTGCTTTCGTAGAAGCAAATTTCAATTTTAAATGAATTTGCGCAATTAGTCATGGCCAAGAACCAAGAAAAGAAAAGCGGTTCTAACGCGGATATCTGTCGATGTATGAAGAAGCTCACAAGCTTAAGTTTTACTTTAACAGAGGCGTGTCTCGATGCAATTAAAACACACCAATCTCATCAAAGAATAATTTTACTTTAAAATCCTTCAAATGAAGAATTAATATTCTGGGTGGGGCAAGGCGGGAACGGAGGCTGTCCAGGATGGTAAGAACTATTAAAAGATATATTTTCAAAAGACATGTGAAAATCTCGTTTGTTATTAATTTAAGGTTTTCTTTAAGGTAATAATTTGGTTTTATTCTATCAGAAGAAAAGTGGATATAAAAGTGAAAAGGGAGAAATTCCAAGGTCTATATCTATTTAATATGACCTAACGTCTGATCGATTGATAATCTTAGCAAAAAAGCTACGTATGCAGATACAATCGACAGATTTTCATGAAACGAATATATGTAGGACTCCATAACTGGCATCGACCTACGTTAGTCTGCTAAATCTAATAAACCTATACAAAATCATTTGTTAACGACGATCTAATTGGGAAACACTAAGAGATATTTGGTCAAAATAAGATAGCTAATAGTGACATTTAAATATCGATATTCGATCGTTGCGTTTTAGAACCACCCATATAGCAAGTATCATTTTTTTTATTCGAAAACAAAACATTATTATAAAGCAACAAGAAAGAAAATTATTTCGATAAAAAGAATAATATGTACGGTTCTCACTATATTTAGCGAGTTCTAAATGATAGCTATGCATTGATATAATAAGTACACAACATTAGAAATCTATAGAAATCTCACCATTTCCCATTCTCATTTCCCAAATCTCATATGCAAGAATTTAGTCTGATACACATTTCAACATAGATATGAAACCTGGCTAAAAACTAAGAGCACGTCAAAACCAAATTGAGACTTGATTTTGTAATACTGTTCGAAAACTTAAAAAATTTAACATCAAGATGAAAATTAAATGATAACTCATCAGGACAAGTTTGAATCATTGATCTAAAATTAAGAATAGATTGTGTCCTTAATGTCAGTTGCTTTGACTGACACCATAACCCACAAAAATTAGAAATTTAAGGTAAATTTTACACCAAAAATATCTAATCTGGGATCAACTTTCATTTTCTTTTTTGAAAAAAGCTACACTAAGAACAGAAAAACCAAATACCAACATCAGTTCTTAAAATTTTGCATCCATCTAAAACTAAACACCATATCGCAATTGTGTCAAATCACATTATAACGAAAATTTGTTGAAAAAAGTGAACAGTACAAATTTTTGTGACACAAAAAGAAAAACCTCTCGACTATTTTTGTTTATTCGAAAAGAAAAGACGAAAAGAAAAAAACAAAACGGGAAAAATCCATTCACAAAAGACAGGAAAATACAAGTCACCCTTGACAACGAAATGGAAAACAAAAAGACTTTTCTATAGAGAATCGTGTCTTCATTAAAAAAAATAAAAAAGCTAAATATACAACACAAAAAAAGTTGTTTGATTTTTTAAGCATAAAATTGACGGTTGACGATTTCATTTTCTCGCATAAAATGAAGGGGTGGATCCAACTCAGTGACTCAACGGTAGGAAATATTGAATAAATAAAAAATCAATACATATGGAGACGGTGGGAGATAGAAGATGAGCAAAAACGGAAAGAGAAGAAGAAAAAACAACACTTGAAGAAGGATGAATAAAAAGCGAACTAGTGCCATTTTCTACTTTAAATTCAACTCTTTGAAAAATGGAGTGTTTCGGGATTTATATACTTCGTTTGAAGTTGGGCTTCTTTCTTTTTCAAAATAAACTCACTCTCAGAAAAAAGGTACGAGATTTTTGTTTGAACAATAGAATATCTATGAGATTTCCAAAGAAATAATAAGGTTTCTCGTGGTACGAGATTCCTCAACAGTGATACCCCTCGTAAACCATTACTTGCATAAAAAACTCTGTCTATGTTAGACCAGAATATGGATACGACATATGCTCAAATATTGCTCAGAATGGCTAGAATAACTGGTTTAGATTGTTTGAAATAAAGTATTTTTCTCTTGCTTAACCATAATGATTCTATAAAAAGCATGAATTTTCTAACATTAAAGGGCGCTATGGCGTCTGTGAGAGTGTTGGTTTTATTATCCAATATTATCATCAAAAGGTAACCTAAAATTAGCTGTAAGAAATAAGTCTTTTTTCGCATCGATGGACTTGATGCATTTTTTAATAATATATGTTTGACTAAAAAATTCACTCGAGATTTGTGTTAAAACTGTTTTTGGTTCTTTGGCTAAAAACAACATCAAGATTCTGATTGGTTCGCTTTGAAATATTGAAATGTTTCAGTTTTGATTATAGTAAACCATCGAATTTCGATGACGTAATTTCCAACCAATCTTCGAAGCAAAATTAGACAGATTTAATCCAGGATAGAATTATGGCTAATTCTAGTCACTCAAATGAGATTTACTCAATTTTTCCTGCAAATTGGTAATAAAATGTATATCTTTTGGAAACGAGATATTTAACAAGATCTTATAAAAAAGAGGATATACAAACCAATTATCTTTTATGCGATGTCTCTACTGCGTCAGTTAGTGCGTCATGTGCTATGTTTATTTTGTTTGGATGATCATTAAAAGTTGTTCCAACAACACCAAAAAAGATCTCAAAATGAGATTTTATTGCTTTTTCTGGTGGGCTAAATAACCTTTTTTCCTATACATGTTATGTAGAATTAAGCCGAGAAGAATAACAACATGATAAAAAAACAAGGTTCATTTTGGCCTTGCAAACGAAAATATACAATAATTAAGTTGATAAATTTAAAAATAGAATTTAAGTAAGATGATGTATATTTGTGCTTTAAGTTGTTCTTACAAATAGAGTTTGCTGCATCGCTACATCGTCATATAAACAACATTTCACCTTGTTCAACTACTAGTCTCTCCAATAACAAACATGGATTACCGGGATCACACTACATGAGTCCTTAGATCTCAAGAAAACATTTTTAACACATCTGAACAGCTCTCAAAAAGACTTATCGTCTCAAATACAAGTATAGCATTAAAGAATCTATCAAATAGACCATATATACCTGAAAGAAATCATAACAATTTGAAAATACCATAATTCTTTTTAAGCACAGTAACAAATCGGATGATTTAAACATTTTCATTCGTATCTTATAATAAATTTCTATCATTTATAACTTTCATATTATAAATTAATGCTTAAATGTTTGAAAGTTGCATTAAAAGAGGACTGGCGAGACACAGATGTTGTTGACAAGAGTGTTCTTGAGTCAAATGTGTTTCTTTGATCAGTTCTTTGTACAAAGTTCAGTGACATTGTTTCTTGTTCGTGTCACATAATGCCCCGTCTTCGCATCAGATCGGATATAACTGAATTATGATATCAGAACTGATACTCAGTCTTAAGTAAAGAAAGAATTATGTTTACGGGATGTTGACTCAATGGAAAGGAAATTTCTATTATGTTTTTAAACGCACTAACCTATGGTGAATAATTGCTATAGGCAAAACATTAGGTAAAGGCAAGTATGAAAGTGCAAAATAAGAGCTTACTGATAAAAAAAACAACTTTGTTAGAGTATACATGTTGGGCTTGTATGAAAGGAAATTTCGAGTACTTTAAGGATATAAACAAAAGTTTTAATTGGCAGAATCCCTGAAATATATATCGATACATTTCTGCTGTCACCAAAAAGCACCATAATTTGTATCATGTGTATGAAAAAAAGTTCAACGTTATGGTGGACAAAATAATTCATGATCGTATACATCTTTCATTCCCATCCATGCTAACATGTTCTTCTTGAAAATTATTGACCAAAAAAACAGTTTAGAAAATGTAAGTAATGAATATAGAAAAAATATCAAATATCACAAGAAAAACAGTCTTCATCTTTCAGCCAAACCATTTCGAATGAAAGCTATCTGTGAATGATAATGGTGACAATATATGAAAATAGATCATGTAGACAGAATCGACATTCTTTGTAAGGATTATCACAGTGGCACAGGTCATCTAACAACCACGAGCGTGACGGAAGATATCCAAACATTTTAAATTTCAACCTGCAGTAATGCAAAAATCGATTGATGTCAAGTGATCAAAAGTATTTGGCATCTGGTAAAAGAATCAATTATTTTTTTAAGTTTCGGCTGCTTTGATCGTCGAATAAAAATAACAAAAAGGTACACGGTAAGTATCTCCTAGTATAGTGTTTTGACGTTCTAAGAAGATACCTTATCGGACAAAAATCCGGTGGACAAAATTGCCGAAAATGTGGCTTGGTGCCGAAAATTTTGTCCCGAAGTTGACTTAGCATACCTAAGCATACCATAGACTTTCGTATTGGTGCCAAAAGATTTTGTCCGCCGATAATTTTGTGCGCTGAATTTTTGTCTGATAAGGTATTCTGTGCTCAGAAGTTTTCAAAACGCGTGCAATGTCAAGCGTAAATTTCATGAATCTTATTTTACGATCACCAACATGGCGGATTTAGCTACGACACTAATGACGTGTCACCATTTTTTTTTCATACTAGAGAACCATACAGAGAATAGTCATAATGTGTAATCTTTCGTATCAAACCATGCATAGAAGAAAATTGTAGGCAAAATAGCTGTGTGTATAGTGAAAATATCATAATGAACTCACGGTGAAATCAAAAATTTATCATTGAGTAATTCCGATTTAGCTATTATAAATTTGGTACTTCAATTTGATTCGTGTTTACCAATAGACATTTTTTTTTCGCTAATTGCAGACTTTATTTAATTACAAATGAATAAGAACAGGATCCAACTGTATCATGATAAACTAGAAAAGTGAGAAACGAATTTAAGATATAAATCCAACGAACATTCAAAGACGACTAACATCGAAGACGAAATGCATAGCATTTCTCTTAAAGCAAAGGAAATTAACATCTCTAGTGCTACGTGGCGATTAACTACCTTGGGTAGATAACGGAAGACATCTTGGAACTAAAATATCAAATAAAATTAATAACATTTTAGGGTCCGATGTTAAAGAAAAACGGGCAAAATGTATTCAAAGGAACAACGAACTCTTACAAGAATTTTCATATGCGACATCAAAGACAACAAATTTTATTCATTTTTTTCTTTAACAGTGCATTTTACGGTTCAACGCTTTTGGATCTCTCTTGTAAAGAAACCTCCTCTCTTTACAACACGTAGAATGCTTCTCTTAGAAAGACATATCGATTGGACAGAATAACACGTCGCTATCTTATCGAGCCAATATCAGGAAGAAAACACCTTAGAAATTCTTCTTCTAAAAATATATTATAAGTTCCTTCGAAAGTTAAGCTCTACGCATAAACAAACAACAAGAAAAATTTTTTCATATCATCAAGCATGATCTTAAAAGTACCACTGGACGAAATTTGCGATGTCTACTGTAACAGTGTAAAAGACTACAAATAAGATCAATAAACGTGAAAGACTTCGCTCAAATTGAATACTTTCCTTTAACTTTAACAGACGAACAGACGAAGGTTGGGATGTCTACTGCAACAGTGTAAAAGACTGCAAATAAGATCAATAAACGCGAAGACTTCGATCAAATTGAATACTTTCCTTTTAACAGATGAACAACATACGAAGCTTGAGATGTTTGCGACTTTATTTGTATTTATTAGGATATTAAATCATGTTTGGTTGGAAATAATTGCTACAATAATAATTACACCAAACCGACATACCATTCTTAAAAAGAAAACAGTAGCAGAGACAAAAAATACTTGAGCAATGACAATAATATGTCCCTACGCATCGCTTTTTTTTCTTGTCTATTGGATATTTATACAAACCGTCAAACAATGACAAAAATTTGATATTGATGAAATCATTGACTAATCGGTATCATGGTATCACAAGCCTACTTGAATATATATTTTGTCAGAAGCTCATCGGTTGTAATAATTAAGTCTGCTTCGATTCAATCTGAATATTTTGTATTTTTTCTGGTCTTTAAAGTAATATTCGCGCGTTCAATTTTACTAAAGATTGGATACTTTTTAACGTCCAAACCATAGGCCTGAATGTAGTCTTGATTTGTGACTAGTATAGGGACTACTAAGTTTGGGCCTTAATGGTTCCACCATTAGAATCGAGTAAAAAATGTGCAGATATAAATACTAATGAATAAATAATACTTTAAACTGTATAGCTCAGAAATTGATTAATCAACTAGAAGCACACGTTAATGTAACGATAATATTTTGTATTCTTTAGAAATCGTTGTAGCATGACGTCACAACATGGCGTGAGATTCTGCACGATTCATTCATTGCGAAGACATATGGGTTGTTATTGTGACAGCTTGGTACCGAAATTTCTCTCTGGCAGTGAAACTAATGAGTATTGATTAACAATCCAACACTAAAAACTGGGCAATGCAGTTGGGGAAGACAAATAAAGCAGCATAAGCAGGTCAAATCAGACATGCTCTAAAGCAAATACCTGACCTGACCAGCAGTTTTTCATACACAGTTCTCAAAAGGGGGTCTGAATCCCCCTCTTAGAGGACCCCCACCCTCTTCATTCAAGGGATCCCCTTTTTAAAAAATTGTCCAAGTACCCCCTCTCGTCAGTCGAAAAAAATAAAAAATAATTGTGTCAATTTTAATAAATTTGAAGACGAATTCGATTTATCACACTTTGTATAGGAAACTTTTTTAAACTTTTTTTGTGGAATTGGCCTTTTCTAAGCACTGCATGGACGCCTCTTTTTAAAAAATGTGAATAGAGGGGGTAGGCATGTCTCCGATCGACGGGTACGACATTGACGTCAATTTTTATCCGCTGTTTTCATGATATGTTCCATAATTCTTGTCCAACATTCTTTACGAATTGATGACATTTGTCGGGAAAAAATAAGACAGGTCGCATTTTAAAAAGCAAGTTTTTAGCGATAATTTTATATATCTTTTAAATGTGATTTTGGACAAAATTACGAAATCTTCTTTATGAATCAGCTTTTGATGATAAAAAATCTTCATTTCATAACGGATTTGTTCAATAACCAAAGAAGAAATATCCAAAAAATACAACGACGAGGAAAAATTCCCTTTAATATGATTTAATTGGATTCTAATTAATTGTACATGTCATGGCAAAAAAACTAAATAACATTTCAAACGGCCTCCAATAAGCTTGATAAATTTTCAGAGTAATAAAATGAAATTTCGGCAGACCATCGTACAAATTAGCATCATGTATCATGGTACTTTATAGCAGGGTCCAAAACAAAATCTTGATTGCTATGGTATATTTCGTATTTTATAGCAATTTTTAGCAACAAATAAGTTCTATACATTGTCTTGTGAAAATATTATATGTAGAAAAAAAGAAATTATAGTATTATAATTTGAATAGAAAT
>JAUKPT010000136.1:0-26316 GCA_032273505.1 Nanomia bijuga | reverse complement strand
GTGAAATATTTAAGAAATATTCAACAAAAACTCAATCTTTGTTAGTCAAACGGCCCTAATACAAAATGGCTGTATGATGTAATTCTTAACCAATGAAATTTACTTATAATTTGTAGAAAATTCTATACAATTTTTTTGTACAAGTAATTTTGTCTCAAATTTAGGTTAACATTTTTGTTAATAATTCTGAATTCTTATGTATTTACATTGCATAACTCTGCATTGCTTTTTATTCTCGCTCTTAAAAATGGTTATTTGAATATAATTATACAATTAGTATTAACACTTGAATATATATTTTTGTGTTTATTATAGAATAATTTGACTATGAAATAATCCTCGCAATGGGAAATATTTTCTTTTAATGGGGGGGGGGGAGAGAAATAAGCAAAATCTTGAAAATAAGGAATAAATAGGCGATTTTGTTTCGCACCCGAAATCAGGAAAGAAATAATAAAATTAGTCAAATGGTATGAGGAAGAAATAAAAATTTGGCCCACAATATTTACCAGTGAATCCTATAACTAGCTAAACAAAAAGCTGTACAGTACTGTATGGGCAAAAAATTCCAAAAAAAATGAATATATTATACTGTTTAGTGCTGCTTTGATTATGCATAAACCTACGATTCCCCTTAATGATATTTTTTACTTATTTTTCTTTTACTTCCATTATAAGTTATGTTATTTTGTTGTTCTGTACATACCTTACATTCTTCGTGTTTCTGTTTTTGCTATTAACCTATTAGCAGGTATTTCAGTTACGTTTTTTATGGCTTAAAAAACATATTAGTTGTTGTAGTATTGATGAAGTGAAGTCTGTGAAAGTATTCATAGTAAAAAAGAGTTGTTGTGGTTGATTGCAGATTAGTTTAATTTTTCAATAAGCATGTTTTCAATGATGATTTTGTGATTGAGATTGATATGCAATATGGTTTGTAAAATTTACTGAATGATTGGTTTAAAATTATGTCATCAAAAATCTAATAGACTTTTTAAGTAATCTCACAATTTGTACTTCTGTTAAAACTCAAAATCACGAAAATAAACCAATTGGTAAATGTTACCTATAATTTGTAGACATCCCCTAAATATTTGGCCAAAACTTCTCTTTTCTCCATGACATCTCTTTTCTTCCCCATGCCATTTTTCTATTTTTTCTTATTTCTTCCTTATTTTATATTTCGCCGAACAATAGAAATCGCTTATTTCTTCGCTTATTTACAAATATTGCTGTTGGTGCTAATGACCAAATTATTTACCGTTGTTGCTTTGTTTATCAAAAGTTCTGGTATACA
The DNA here is from genome assembly GCA_032273505.1 of Nanomia bijuga. Lineage (NCBI taxonomy): Eukaryota > Metazoa > Cnidaria > Hydrozoa > Siphonophorae > Agalmatidae > Nanomia > Nanomia bijuga. Next base: position 25,019 of record JAUKPT010000136.1, on the reverse strand, counting down.
GAACGATGCAGTTAACTAAATTTCTTAGAAAAATTATGATTTTATCTGGGAGAATTGTAAATACTAAAAAATGGTTAAAAGTTGAGCAAACTATAGCTAAAAACAGTGAGGTAATAAGAATCTTTGATCAGATGGAATTTAATTTCGCTAATTGGCAAATTTCTAGCCTCAAAAAAGCTCAAAAAAGAGAGCTATAGAGAAAAAAACTACCACAAAAGATTTCTTCTTATAATACTTTATATTCCTAAGGTAGAGTTGGTTGGCTGCAGTAGTCAGCTGTTGAATCACAGAGTTAGTTAGCTGCTCCATGATTTCCAATTGAAATGATATCAACATACTATGACACACATCAAACTTTTTTCATCTACTTCTTGTTCTAATGTCATAGTAGGCTATTAGCAAACAAGCTCAGGAAAGTTTAATATTGATCTTACAGGGTACTTTCCACATGTACTCATTAATGCTTTTTGATAGGTGTAAAAACAAATGGAGTAATATATTTAGGATAGATTAAGAATATTGTCATAAGAGGTCTACCATCTGACACTTCCTTATAGTTTGACGTGTGAAAGGAGTCTATGGCAGGTCTATTGACGTCATACATACAAGGTCTGTTTCACATGGAGTTAAAAGAGTTGTGATAAAAGTTGTGATATGCTATGCGCTTTAGATGGTTGTTTTATATGCCTCGTCTATCTTATAAACTATTACAAAAATCAATATGGAAAGTGTGAACAACAGGGAACATACAATTATTTTCGGGAATATTTTCGATATTTACTATCATTTTCTACCTAAAGTATAAAAATACAAATAATTATAAATCAAATATAATAATTCATTTTTCATTTCATGCAATTAATCGGACCACATTATATATCCGTGGTCAGACACCTGACAACAACTTAAAAGAACTTTATTGTCAGTGTTCTGCTCCTGTATTCTTCCTTCGTATTTAAGGCCGGCTTTAATTCCTCGATGTACAGTGCCTCCAATGTCAGTAGATGCGTGACTCCTCGTGATGTTGATGCGAGAATGGAAAGCTTCATTAATTGTTGTTGTCTCCACTCACCACGTTTGCAGTGGTCGACAAAAAACTTTTGGTAAAAAAAGATGGAGCTGATTTTTGGAATTGAACTACTAGCCCTAAATATATTTAACTTTTAAACTATGTAGTACACATTATCTATTAAGATACATGAATGTTATTAAGCCCTCATATTTTGTACTAAATACAGTTTCAATAATCTATATGGGGACAGCAGTTTTGGGGCATATATGCAGGACAATATTTCAGTGAATTTTTTGCTTAGTGTCTTAGGTCTCGATAATAAGATATGATGTTCACAGTGAATGTGCCACTGTGGAATCCACGTTGCATTTGACGGAGATCTCCGGCGCACAGATACCATTTTCTGATGCTTTCTGACGTAAGCATAAACAAACCACTAGGGTCACACTACAATATTTGATATCGCCTGGCGCAGAGGAAAATCGTACTTTAGAACCTCCGGTGCAGCCATAGCATGGATTCCACCTTGGTGAATGTGTACTGTTAAATATGCTTATTTGGAAAAAATATATGGAACATACCGGCCCGTTTTATTATGAAGACTCCCTTCATTAATAATTCCATTTTAGATTATTTTTATTGATCGTGAAATTGTAGACCTCAACCATTTACTGTTTAAAAGGTTTATTTATTCCCATTTTTTATGCATTTCTTAATACATTCCTTCTATCGTATACGGCAAAATTCAGTGTTTCGTCCATATTATTTAAGTGGTCCATGGGTTAGTCCAATATTTTCATTTTCATTTCGTTATTTCTACGAGATCTTTTGATCTATTTTGATTGCTGCAATGGGTTTAAAATGTATTTCCCTGCAATTTAATTTTTAATCAGTAATTTTATCATATTTTTTTCCCATTATATTTCAGATTGAATAAAAACAAAGTGAGAGATAATAAACTATGGTAACAATGCAATGGTACTGATATACATCGTGCTTGGAAACCATGTCAACGCTGCGAGTTAAGCGGTGGTCGTTGCTGTTCTTGCTTTTCATAATCGCGGGCCGTCTGCACGATGGCGACCACCAAGGAGTTCAACGTTCATTACCAACGCATCTACTCCTCTGAAGATGAAGAAGGAGAACATGAGCGCGAAGAGGAAGAAACATGCGATCTTCCTCCGGCCGTTGTCACAACAAAAGGAATAGAAAAGAATGGTAAGGAGGAGGAATCATCTCAAAAGTTTGTCTAAATTTAGTCTATAGATTGATTGGTTGAAAATTATATCATCAAGAATCTGATTTGTTCCTTTTTGAATTGTCATAATTTTAATTTTTTTTAAACTGAAAATGTTATTGAAATTATTATGTGAAGCAGTCAGAACCTTAATTATTACCGACTCTTTCATTTAAGCATTTAAGAAGTTGCTTTCTGCGTACCATCATTTTAAAAATATCACTTGTTAGTTTTTAACGAGGTTTTGAGATCACCAATCTTTTCCCCGGAATCAGGCAAAACATAAGAGAAAAAAAAAAAATTGACTGGCTCCCCATCCCATATATTTTGTCCCCTCTCCTTGCCCAATTATCTCCTGTCACAACCAATACCCAGGGAGTCAACTAAGATTTATAGCCGTGAAATGATGTATAAGAATACTATAAATATAAAAATAAATAACAAGGTTATTCACGCGGGGAATTTAGATGATTTTAGTCGAAAACTAGAATTTTAGCAGGGGAATTTCCCTGTTCCCCAGGAACACCTTCCTCACACCCCCCTCTCCACCCTTCTTACCCTCCTCACACACCCATTTGGAAAATCTTGGACTAGGGATTACCTATCTATGCTTATATACCCAGCACACATCACAAGGAGAGGCAATTTACTAAGCTCCACTACTTGGACTGGGATCACAGAATGACACACACAAAAACAGAACCCTACGTGGGACCTTCAAGCTAACGAAGCCGGGAAAAGCTCCATATGCCTCGACGAGGACTCGAACCGCGGTCATAACGGTGATAACGTAACCTATTAATCACTAGACTTTGCGCCCAATTGATTACTAAGCAAGTCATATGAAACCTTTTTTTAAATTTTTTAAAACAATTAAAACAACAATGATATTGCACGCTTAAACTATAATTGCTATGACTTAAAATATGCCTTATGTTCTAACAATTGTACAGACGGGTGGGTGTCTTTAATCATCTTAAAAACTAATAAGCTGATAACCTAAAATTACCTGGGATAGATTTAGATTTTTATTGTATGTAACATGCCTTGGTATATACGTTGGCAAGTAACTGGTGATTAGAGCGCACATAAAATGAGATTTTTCATTAGCATAACCCCCGTAAATATGCTAACTCGAGAAGAAAAATCTGTCTCAAATATATCCATTAGTAAAGAAAACAGAAAATATAATTTTGATTTAAAATGTGATCTAATTATTATTAAACCAACGATATTTAATTTTAGGCGATTATTATTTGTACCCCGTATCTTAGAAAATTCTCCATGGAACATTGATTTTTTTAGTCGAATTTTTCTTTTCAATCAATTTCCAAGACAACTAGCCTAAAAAAATGAAGTTCTACCATCATGGTGTAACACCCTTATACTCACTGATTTGAGTATTCTTTTATCAATGTCAATGTTTTGTTTATTTAATGTCCTTTGTACGAAATTTATTAAAAGAGTAAATAGAAAAATAAAAAATAAAAATTTCTCTCTTTTTTCAGGTCAGTGGAACCACATCGAGAACTTGGACGACTTTTTCATCCGTATTTACAACTACCATCGGGAACAAGGATTTGCGTGTTTGTTGTTATCAAGTATCTTCGAACTAGTGTAAGTAGCAGGTTTTTATTTATCCTGTTTATTCTAAATATATCAGTTCGAAAGGTAAGGTAAGGTAAGGTATGGTATGCACTTATGATGGAACAGTCATAGCCGTAGCCGTAGGCTAATTCGCGAACTATATCTCTATCTAGTGTTTCGTCAGGTACCAAATGACTACCCAATTTCCCTCACATGGCATGAGTTGACCCGACGGACTTACAGCCTAACGATTGTAGTATTACACTTCAATTGATGTTAACTAGCATTCAATACTTCAGAGTAGAATTGATTTTTTTTTTAGGCGCGACTGGGTATTGAACTCAGATCGCATGGTATCTAATAATGATAGATGTGACACTTTTAAAAAATTTTAAAAATTGGTCCATGTTTTTTCAAAGAAAATGTCTATAAAAGTATACATTTTGCCGTAATTATATATATTATAGACTTTTACCTGGTCTTTTTTAAGAACACTGACTCTGACATAATTTGAAGACAAAACTCAAACAACCTTTTTTTATCACTTTGGGGAAAATTTTTGGAAATTCAGCACCTATCTAATTTTTAGTCGTTAAGTTTAGCTCAATGCGTTCTCATATTTGCATACATTCATAATAGCTGTGAATCATTTTCCATCTTTCTAGGCAATATGTTTTTATTGTTCTGTTCGCCACCTTCCTCAATGTCTGTGTGGATTACAAGAAACTCTGGACTGATAAACATCCAACCTTCTCCAAAGTCATCGACTGGCATAAAGTTGAAAAGTAAGTTCGTTATTAATACTTTCTCTTTTGTATATTTGAAAATGAAATAAAATAAATGCAATTCTGAAATAACTTTTTGCCTTAATTACGCAATTTGTGTTGATTTTTGTTGTTTTTTCGATTTTTTTTTCAATTTTTCTAAATTTTCATTTCATTTAATTTTAAGAAAAATCATATTTTTCATATTTTTTTTTACTTTTTGCTTATTTTTTATGAAATATTTTTTTGTGGATTTTGCTTCTGAAAATTGGGTACTGCGCCGCTTTTTAGGGTAAAGAGGGTACTACCAGCATATGTGTCGGAAATGTAGTACCCTTGTCAGGATGGATAAATTTATTTTTGAAATCACTTTTTTTTTCTCGTTGGAAAATTTTGAAGCAGATTTCATTTTACTCTTCTGATAGTTGTTCGATCTAATCTTTCCTAGAATTTTTGTAAATTTAATTTAGCAAATTTGGGCCACTTCTACAAATTTTAATTTAATCAGAATTGTTGATTTCATTAAAAGCTGCTTTTTCTCTCTATTTTAAGCTTTATAATAAAGTTTATTGAGCTTTTTTGAGGACATTATTCGAAATTAAATTCTGCGAATTTTGCGAATTTTTTCTCTTAACTCTTTAACTCTATGACCCTATGGTTTTTATACAAATATTCTTTCACTAAATTCTCTATTTTCTTGTTAAGTATGCCGTCCAGTTTGGTTATCTGTCTGGTGGTCGCTTTTCTCTTCTGGATGGTGCAAGTCGTCAAAGTGATTCAGAAAGCTTTTAAGGCATGGCAAATGAGAAACTTCTATTACAACGTGCTCCACATTGAAGATGTAAGGGAAACGATGAATAATCATTTTACTACCTTACTAATTGTTGATCTGGATGGGTCACTGTAAAATGTAAAAGAGGGGTTCCAATTAATACCAAATACCAAATACCCTACTACGACGTATGATTGGTGTTCTGGACATTGTTAGAGATTTAAATTACAATTCCATAGTTGTAGATTCGAATTTTTATCTGATCATGGTTGTCAGGATTCCTGGAAAACATCTGGATGAAAAAACTTTTGCTCTAGAAAACCCTAAAAACCTGGAATTTTCAAATAGTGAACTTGAATTTTTTATACTTTTCAAAAAACGGTACTAAATTTACCTGTGTCAAAATACCTTATAAATGCTTAAATGGCTGTTTTAGATGATCTAGCATAGTGTCCACCCCCCCAAGCTGCTGGGGGGGGGTCGTGACACTGTCTAGAAACAAAATTTGCTTTTCATGCCCAACCATGGTTGGCGGCAAATTTTTTCTGTCGGATTTTAACTTTATTAATATTAAATTTTTAATCCAGAAATCCTGGAAAACGCCTGGAATTTTCTTTCGAATAGTACTGACTGTCATGTACTGATTCAAATGAGGATATGATACCAAATTTTTTACATGAATTTAGGGTCAACTTCCCGACATGCAATGGGGAGAAGTTCAACGGAAACTGATGGAGGTGCAGCAAACGCATCAAATATCAATTCATAAAAAGGAACTCTCTGAATTAGGTATGTTGATGGTCAAGGTGTTAGAAGCAATATAAAATAAACTGGTCTTTTTATTCGAACTTGTTATTGTTTGGGATAAGAAATAACTTAGGGATTGTCTACAAATGATACGTAAATTTGCTGTTTGATTGGTTGAAAATTACATCATTGAGAATTTGATTGGTTGACTTCTAAATACTTTCATGATTTTGAGTTTTGACAAACCATCGAATTGAGACAAATTGAATTGAGCCAATAAGATCCTCTATTTTTTAACCAATCAACTTTACCTATATTTTGTAGACAATCTCTAATTGGTAATCCCTAGACTGCTTTTTCTACTCATATTTTTGTTTTCATTTTTCACTCATATTTTTGTTTTCTTTTTTTTCAGATATTCACCACCGCATTTTGAGGCAGAAGAACTACATGATTGCACTACAAAATAAAGGCGTTCTTCCGTTCATGTTCAACTTCCCATTTGTTGGGAAAAGGTAAAGGATTCGGCTTGGAGCATTTTTTATTTGAAAGGAAATTGTTCCTGCACCCCTATTTTTTTTTTTTTTTTACGATTTTTATTTCAGACCCCTTTAAGATTTTTCCCGAAATATTTCAGACAGCTTAATGAAATGCTCCAAGTGAGTACCCGACCAAAAAAGATGAACAACCCCTAAGGGATCATCTCAAAAGTGTCTAATTTAGTCTATTGATTGGTTGAATATTGCATCATGAAGATTCTGATTGGTTCACAACTTTTGAGATGATTTATTACTTCGTTTTTTCTATTGTCTCTGTTGGATATGCAACAATAAAATACACATTCTTAACTGAGAATGGTAATATAATTTTTAAATTCTCATTTCCAACATAATTTTTTTAAATGTTGTCCTAAAATATCATAAGTTTCCACATTATACAACACATTATAAATTTCTGTACAAAGTGTGTGTAGTAAGTCTCATTTATTTATTCTCCCCCATTTTCTTGTTTTTAGGACTTTTCTGACTGAAGGTTTGAAGTATAATCTAAACGGACTCCTTTTTAAATGGCCTGGTGCTCCGTTCGGAAACAAATGGAAATTAAAAAGTGACTACAAAGATTACGGACAAAGGTGAGCATTTTAGAACTTGTCATTCGATATTAGTTACTTGGTCTGTTTTTGACGGGATACGGTGAGATATGCGGTTTGTAATTCGTATTTAGGACGAGGCGTAAGTCCAAATACGAATTACACACCGCATCTTACCGTATCCCGTCACTAACAGACCGAGCAACGAATTTATCCTGTCGAAAATCTATGTCACGTACAATTATATCATTATTCTTCGTAATATAACCTTTTCTGAGCTTTTTTATTGTATAAAAAATTGATAGATTTTATTGACGTCAATTCCTTCCATTCCATTGTTTTGTTTCTAGTTCTAGTGACGGGATACCGTGGAGTATCCCGTCGCGCATTTCATTAGAAGTTGCTAATTTGAGGTGGGATAAATATCTTTTCAAGGTCCCTCTCCATCCTTCCCTCCCCTCAGTTCTTCTTCATCCCCTCTCCCTCCCCTTCTATCTTCCACACCTAGTTTTTTACCATCCCTACTGGTAGAAACTATGCCTAGACTAGTTTTTTACAAGAAACGTTATTATCTACAAATTATAGGTAAATTTCAAATTTAATTGGCTGAAAATTATCTCATCAAGAATTGATCCAATTCAAGTCTCGATTAGATGTTTTTTCAAAACTAAAAATCATGAAAGATTTAAAAGTCAACCAATGAGATTCACGATGATGTCATTTGTAGACCATCGTTTTCTTTATTCTAATCACTGTTTTTTTCATTTTTAGGGGTATATTAGGAAGATCGTAAGTTACTTTCTTCTATTGTTTCTTTCGCATCTCATTATACCCAAGTGGATTTGAATGTCATTTTTCTTTAATGTGTTTTCATAGCTTCTGGTGGTTTTAGAAGGGTGCTGGTGCTTCTCCCTGAAATTTAGTTTTTCCTTCTTTTCGTAGATATAATTTAAGGTCTAGATAGATTTTGCAATATTTGCTTGCTTGATTTTGTTTTTGACATGGTTTTGTGTTTCGCTTTCATTTAGGTTGTCACGTCGTATATTCATAGTTGGGTTTGCAAACCTTCTTTTCTGTCCGTTCATCTTGATCTACCAAGTTCTACATTCCTTCTTCACGTATGCCGAGGTAAGAAACAGCAGTGATGACAAATAGGTCCCTTAAAATGCATTTGGTCCCTTTAAGGGACTTTTGGAAATAAGTGCTCCCTTTTTCCCAATAAAGGACCCTTTTCAGACCTTTTCTAAAAATATAAATTTCAAAGAAAAATTATTGCCTGTATTTTTTCTATTTGCACTGTAAATGCATGATAATTTTATCATTTCCTGTATTTTCAATTTCAGCTGGATATAACCTAAAAATTAAAAATTAAAATGTCTTCGGGGACTAGAGCTGTCACCACTGAAACAGGTTTATAGAGAACAGGCCCTAATCTAGGTAGCCGTCTGTTTTTCTTTTTGTTTGGCCGGCGAAAGCCTAATTTCAATTAGCAGGTCTGTCAGTAGGAAATTTGGCCTGAATTAGGAATAACATGAGCCTGATTTTATCGGCTGCGTAATGACCGAAAGTTCTTCTTGTTGGACCGACGAAATTCGCCGTTCGCCGGACTCTCATTTTTTGTAATTAGGAGTACATACTTGTTCAAAACTAGACTCCATTCGTTTAAAGTTATAATACTTGATTGGTAGTTAGAATTCTGACGAGCTAGTTAAAGCCAAATCTGTCCTCTCAACAAGGCACAATTTAGTGCTGTACTATATATGCACAACTGAGCATGCAAGTTCATAGTAATGAGCATGATGTCGTGGTTAAACACGAAAATAATGAATAATAATGATAAAATTTAAACCCCTAGTTGTATAATGCTTTGTTTTCGAGTAGTTTGACAAAATAACTGTAATTTACTGCTTATTATTTTAACATTCTTAGGATATATAGGCCGAAACCACCCTATAAAACATTGTAATATTTTGATACAATGTCAATACCCATCCTGACTACCATGTTGGTACAATTTAGTAAATCATTCCAAAAAACGGATCTACCAACTGCATGGTGCGTGAAACCAATTGATGGCCCTGCAGGGCCCTGGTTTTAACCAAATTATACCCCATCTCCTTCAAAAGCATGCACACTTTCTACTACTCATCATTTTAATAAACAAACTTATTTTTAGTCACTGTTTATAAGATATGCCTAATGATAAAGAAAAAATCGAAACTTCTTTAGGTAGATAAAGTTGTCTTGCTTGGTTTTTTGGTTATATGGTTGATGTGAAAGAAACCTCCGTTATCTCTACTTAGATTTTACAGTCATATTTTGGGTATACTTTTTTCCATCACATGTTTATACATACTTACATTTTATTGATTACAAGCTACCTGGTTTACGTTACATAAGAAGTGAGTCGTATCACATGTATCACCATACCAACATCACGTCGCTCTACTTAGAAGATGTCACTCAAGCGTCATTACTTACCTGGAATTACTTATGTAATATAGGCCATGTGTATGTATTTGTGTGCGATGCTGTAGTTACATAATTTGGAGCTACAGCTTTATTGATGTGTTCTGGTTTATATCCTCAGTAGAAAAATATCCTAGGAAGGCTATTTCTAGAAAATTGGAAAATTCAGGGGATTTAGTCCCCTTTGTGGACTAGCTCAAAAAAACAGGGAAGACGATTCAATCTTGACAAAATTTGTAGGACTGGGGGGGGGGGGGCGAGAAAATCAAGGTTTTTGTTAGAATACACACCATTGAATTTTCTGTCCTAATGCTGAGTAGGAAGGGGCTAAATTTGATGTGATATTATATCAAAATAAATAAATAAATAAATAAATAAATAAATAAAGGAATAAAGGAATAAAGGAATAAAGGATGATATGTAGGTACCAATTCACAATATTGCATGTTGCCTAGTGATTCTTTTAAACAATTCAAACATCTATTCATACAATCTATATCCATCCATCTATCTACCTGTATATCATGGGTCACGTGACCATGCTAGCATGTAATTCATGTGACAAACTCGACTCGATCGATTTCATTATTACTTCAATTTGTAAAGAAGGCAATTTTTGGCCACCCCCTAGATTTTCAATTTTACCTAGAGAGATGGCTGCCACCTGAAATTTTAAAAATCTTAAACTCCTACCTGAAAGTTCGTGCTGTAAAACTGGCGTGGCGAACTGTGCATAGTTTCTAGAGGGGTCAATACCCACCACTACAAAATGGTAACCCACCCCTACAAAATAGACCAAATTTTTCATACCCACCCCTACAAAATGACTTTTTTTCTCCTTAAAAATTACATTAAATGAATAGATAATCAAACTTTAAGGGTGACTTTCATGAAAAATAAAATCAAAATGAACAATTGAAAAAATAAAAAAATATTTATTTGAATGTAGGTAAAAAATCTCAATACCCACCCCAAAATGGCAACCCACCTCTACAAAATCAGAACGTATCACACCCCTCTAGAAGTCAATTTGAAATCCCCCCCTTCAATCCTGTAAAGCAAGTGGCTTTTGAGTCTTTTGCGTTAGACATTTATGACCTTAAGATTTTTTTTACTCACCATTTATTTAAAGTTGGTGAATATTTAAAAGATGAAAGTATGCTTATTAAAACTAAACTGCATAACAGAAAGGAAAGTTAAAAATAAAACATCTATTACTAAGTGCAAAAATCAAATTCAAAATCTATAATAAAATAAAACGTAGCTGCTATATAAAAATAGAACAAAGATGTATTTCATCGAACATGCATCTTCTTGCGTAGTACATCATGCCATTTTCCGCCATTTTCCTGTCCCTGTTGTTATGGATTTCATCTTTGTCAACAACCTTTTTAATTTTTCTAGATGATAAAACGTTCTCCTGATGTTTTCGGAGCTCGAAGATGGTAAGTTTCGATATTAGATTTAAGATGTTTTCTGGTGAGCCAACGAAACATTCTCATTAAAGAACTATATCAATCAATACATAGCTATTAAAACAGAATTTCTGCGTCACCTCTAAAGGAGATCGAATTGCTCCTTATTAATCGTTTCCTAAATTACGACTCATGATTTTTAACTTCTGAACAAACTTTAGATAAGTTTTTTTTCACGCCTTGCTTTTTATGACATATTTTGGCAGATTCGCTGCTGATAAGTTCTCATAGAAGGGGTGGGGTGGTTGCCCCTCCTGTCCCTGCTTTCTCCCCCTCTTTCAGTAATTTTTACTTGTTCGTTTTTACGATGAACAATAACTATAGATAAAACTAGAAATTTATCATTTAATTATTAAAATGCAAGTTTTTTACGGTTTTGAATCATTTTTCTCTTGTTTTAAAAAACGATTTAATCCCCTCTTCCCCCATCTCACCTCTCCCGAGAGACGCCACTAATCAAGCCCTTCATTCCATTTAGGTCGCAGTACGGGCGCATCTACTTGCGTCATTTCAACGAATTGGAACACGAATTTCAGAGCAGGCTGTGTAAAGCTTACGAGCCTGCTTCCAAGTACATGAATTCCTTCTCGGCGCCCATCTTGGTCATCATCGCCAGGTAGAAGTTTTGAATGCTATTAAATATCTTTCAGAGGGGGGACTCGTTGAGTATTTTACTGATTTCAGTATTTCAGTAAAAATGCTAAGGTAGACCCATTTTACTCTGTAAAAGAGTGTGATGGTACTTTCAGTATATTTCTTCTCGACTCCTCTCTGATATTTCTTTGTCTTGTGTCCTGGTCCTTGCGTACAATTAGAATTATGAACAGTCATTTTCACGGATAAAAGTATTCAGGAACATCATCTAGTTGGCCTTACTATGAACATGCTGTTCATGGTCATCTTTTGCACTCCAGATGTGAAAATCGACCCCCCCACACACACACACAAACACACACACACACACACACACAAACCAGGAGGGGGGGGATCGAGGCCGAAATTTTCCAGATTTTTGAAAAATGCCATGAAGTGTGTTTCTATGAAGGAAGAGGGTGGCAGTGGAAGATTTTTTCTTTGGAGTTTTGGATCTTTTTGAAAAAGGAATTCTAGGGATAACAATGTGAAATCGACTTGTTCATAGAATCTTTTTAATCTTCTTTCTTTTAGAAATATTGCATTCTTCGCTGGCGCCATCTTAGCTGTTCTTATAGGACTCTCGTTGCAAGATGCTGATGTGCTGGAAGCAGAACATGTCATGTTAACGATGGCTATTCTAGGTAAGGTATTATCGCCGAATTGCGGCTATTTTAGCCGCTTGATTGGTTAGAAATGACATCATCGGGAAGCTATTTGGTTAAATTTAATTTAATTTATTTAATAAAGCGCTTCTTCGTGGACCAAACAGAATCTTGATGAAGTCATCTTCAACCGATCAATCGGCTAATCTAGACATAATTTGACGACAAACCCTAAATTCGTTCTTGGCTCTAAAATCATGGTTGATAATCGATTAAGTGATTAAGCGCATGTATTTGCAAAATCTTTTTTTTTTTCACATTACAATTATTGTTGCTGCAAGTAATCATCTATGATCCTCATGCTTTGTTTCTCTTATAAGGTGTCGTGGTGAAAGTTTGTACCGGTTTTATACCAAATGAGGTAAGGTTTTTCTCGATTTCTTCCTTCCTTTCTTTGCATACAAGTCGTTTTCCAAGTAACAGCTGCAAGTCTCTGTTTGCAGTCTTGATCGCATATCTACTTATGGAAGAAGGATTTCTGTGCGATTTTCAAGAGAAACTCTTTTTCGGGAGTTATCTTTTTGATTGTTTTTATGCAGCAGTTTATGATCATTATCTTTTCTCTTTCTTTCGTTTAGAACATCGTGTTTTGTCCATCGGCGTTGATGAAACAGATTCTGTCTCACACCCACTACATTCCCGATCACTGGAAGGGCCGAGCTCACACTACTGATGTAACTAACGTTCCGCTCTTGTTGTTGTTGTTGTTGTTGTTGTTGTTGTTGTTGTTGTTGTTGTAGTTTTTTTTTACTTTTTCATATTTCAAATTTTCCTATTCAAAGTGAGAAACTTTCGTTAGGAGAATCTTTTGCGTTCTCGCATTGTTGAGAAAGTTGCTTTCCCGAAATGTTCACGAATTACTATTCTTTGTAGCAAGGAGTAAAATATCTATTAAAAGCATATTCGATTTGTGATGCAAGTTAAAAAAAATTGTAAATAGGGTCGGCGATGTTCTAAATGCGTTATTATAATCCAAGTGAATTTAGGATTTTAATAAGGTTTTTGATTTTGCTCGGTTAAGGATTTTCGTTGAAAGTAATTATTTGATTAATATTATTTTCCAGGTTCGTCAAGAATTTTCCAATCTCTTTCAATATAAATTCGTAAGTATTTGTTGCTTTTCCCAAAAAATGTAGATACTAGTGATCGTCTTTAAATTATCGCAGATTTAAATGTTTGATTGGTTGTAAATTACATCATCAAGAATCTGATTGGTTTATCAAAAAATATTTTCATTATTTTTAGCTTTTATAAAATATCAAATTATGACATTTTGGAATGAACCAATTAAGCCAATCAAATGACAAGTCCTTTAAGCAATAAAAAAGAAGTGAATTAAGGGGGCTTCCATTTTTTATGAGGAGGGGGATGTCTTGAAACATTTTGTTTTTAGCCGGAGGGGATATGGAAATCTTTTAAAAGTTTTTTTTAGGGGGGGGGGGTATGAAATTATTTCGAAAGTTTATTTGGGGAGGTATGAAGTTCTTTTCAAATCTCTGAAAAATCCGCTCACCTCCCTCCAACACCCCTCTGACGACATTTCCTTCCTTCTAGGTGCATCTTCTTGAAGAGTTGATGAGCCCCCTCCTAACCCCCCTCATCTTGATGTTCTCCGTGCGGTACAAAGCTCAACAAGTGATCGACTTCTACAGGAACTTCACCGTCGAACTGACGGGGGTGGGAGATGTGTGCTCCTTCGCACAAATGGATGTGAGGAGGCATGGAAACAAACAGGTAGGGTTTATTGAAAGCAATTTGTTTGTTCTAGTTGGAGCTGCTGATCGAGGTAGATAGTCGAGGCTTTCGTCTTTCTCCTCTCGTTGGCTTCGTAGGCCGAGTTCAACATTATTGATTTAGAAGCAAGAAATATCTAATGTCGGACGACGGAAGCGTGCAGCAAATATATTTTCGTAACTAGTTCCTTACTATGCGGCTGTGAACGACCGAATGAAGCCGTTATGCGCGTCTCATTTTTATACTGCTTTCCTTGTCATTAAGATTAATTACGAAATATTTAGCCAATCAAAATGCCCTTGTGTCAATGCATTCTTTGTATGTAGAAACGTGTATTATATGCTTTTCTTTTACTTCTTATGCATCGGTATTGAGTAATTAACTAAAGTAATCATTGTAAAATTTGAAAAAAAAAATTGTTTTATGAATACAATACGAATTTTATAATTTTTTTTATCCACTTAACTTATTCATTACGTTAGTTTTTTCTACTTATGTAACATTTATTTTAATGTTACATAGTAGCTATAACATTTCAAATGTCACACAGTAATCAACCAATCAAATTGCGCTAATGTTATGTTTCATTATGCTATGTTATGTTTCATTATGCTATTTTATGTTTCATTATGCTATGTTATGTTTCGTTATGCTATTTTATGTTTCATTATGGTATGTTATGTTTCGTTATGCTATTTTATGTTTCATTATGCTACGTTATGTTTCATTATGCTATGTTATGTTTTGTTATACTATGTTATGCTATGTTATGTTTTATTATGCTATGTTATGTTTCATTTCAGTGGTTCAGTTACGCCGAGGAACAAGACTTCTCAGAAGAACAGCAAGCTGAGAATGGAAAAACAGAATTATCTTTACTTCATTTCTCAGTAAGTTGAAATTTTTAGACGTTTTTATGAGTAACGTAAATTTATAACCTTTATGTAGCCGGAAATTAGGCTAGAAATTATTTAGAATCGATTACTAATTAACAAGCGAATATATGGAGGGAGGAATCAAAGATTGGAACACATCCCCCACCCTTCCAAGCCGCCTTGTCCTTCATGATTTATATGCTAACCACTTTAAGAATGTTTGTGATCTAGAAAAAACAAATATTTTATTCTAAAAAAAACTTAGGTGGGATTAAAAGATCAATTGTTCAGCTAAAGTCTCTTTTTCTCAAAACTAAAATTGAAGTTCGCGAAATATAAATTCGCAACATTTTGCGTTTTTCCATCCTCTCGAAACTTTCTGCCCGCTGAACTAAATATTTTTTAGTAAACGCATTTAACAGAAATTACTGTCAACGTTTTCTTCACATCTTTCTCATTAATCTTTGTATAGATTAAGAATCCAAGATGGCGGCCATCAGATAGTGGGAAACAGTTTATTGAAACTATCAAAGAACACGGTAAGTATTTATTGTTTACTTGTCACCAGTCTGTCAGTCGGTTTTTCTGTCAGTCGGTCTGTCTGTCGGTCTCTTGGTCAAAAATCTGACGTTGTGGGCGTTATCAGGAACTGTCTGAATTGATTCATGTCGATAATTTCACTTCCTGTATTTGCATACTCAAGTTAGTCAATAATAATGGCATCATTACTATAGTATACTTCAAAATGTGCGAAACAGTAAAATCAACAATTTCTATCTGAATTTGCTGATTTTTTTGTGCTCTAAACAATTTCTTTATTTTGAAAAAAATCGCAAAATTTTAATGTCAATTTATTCGGCTATCTTAGCTGATCTCAAAATTGTATCATTTTTGTGCTCTAAACAATTTCTTTATTTTGAAAAAAATCGCAAAATTTGAATGTCAATTTATTCGGCTATCTTAGCTGATCTCAAAATTGTATCATTTTTTAACCTTTATTTTTTACGAAGTTTATGTTTTGTAAACCCTAGTGGAGCCGAACTATGACGATATTCGATGCATTTAGAGCTCGACTAGGGGTCACAAAATATCAGCTAAATCGCATAAATATTGACGATTTTATTGCATAAAGTAAGTGTTTTACATATTTTGAAATATACAAATATCTGTTTGATTTGGTTATATAGAAAAATCAACTTACTAGCTGACTTTTCAAATTTATTTAGCATTATGATACAGGTGCGCCCGTTGACATTAACCATATCCCAAATAGTTTGTCCTCGCTAAAGTGCTCAATCACGTTTCTTATCCATTATGACGTTCAACGTGAAAGGAATTTACCTGAATATGCGTTGGTAAAAGATTTGGATTGACAAAAAATCCATAGATTTCTATTGAAATTAAAGTCAACTGAAAATCTATCTGAATTTTCTATTTCTTGTTTGTTTTTTTCAGCTATTTCAGAATCAATCGCTATGTCACAACCATTAGCTTCCGTTGGACCGTATGATGAGAGTGACCACCCTTCAGTAAGTTTATATTAATATATTAATATGTTATCAATAATCTTTTATTAATTGTTTTATTTTGTACCTATCTATTTGACCAGCGGCTCAGCGAGCTGAGTGTCAACATGACAGGTAACTATGGGGTCCACTGTTTTTTGATCATTTTCGGTATGTTGATTACGAAAATTACCAATAATCGGTGTGAATAGGAATGTCCACATTAGGAGCTGGTAACTGTTCCCTAATTACACCTCATCATTCATACAGATTCTTTTCGAAGGTGTATGGGGCCATACATCTCGGGGGGGGGGCGGGGGTAACTTCCATATTAGTGCTGACAGGATGTGCCGCGGAAAACGGTCGTTTTTTCTCTCAATTTCCGTAAAAATGGGAGTACATTTTAAAATTTCATCGTAGAAATGAGTCCAAAAACGTCAGTGATACATAAAAAAGTTTAATTTTGTAAAATTTTCTGTAGATAAGGGTCTCATTTCGACAAAAAAAGTCCCTTAAAAAAGGTTGCTCAGAAGAATACCACCACAGCATACCCGTCAGCCTGTCGACCGAGTTACCACCCCGAGCCATACATTAAAGATGTCCCCTTCAAAATTGTGTTTCTTGACTTCCCTCCCTCTCCCCTCCCCTCTGTCGGGTTACATCTAAAATAATTGATGCCTAAAAACAATAAATAATTGAACCCTCCCTCCCCCATAGTCTTAAATGTATGGTCCCTATGTAATTTCTATAATTTCTCTGTAATTTCGTATTGTATTTTTCATACAATTCTCATCCCCATACGTATTTTAGAGGAGTGATATTTTGCGGTATTTAAGAATAGGCTCTCAGTAAGATGAAAGTGTCAAGAATATTTCTTATGCTCGATTTGTAAATAAATGAAGAATACCGAGGCTCAGGTGTTAAAAAAGTTTTCTCAAAAGATTTCCGGTCTTAAGAAGCTATTTTGTTATTGCACGATCTTTGGGTGTCGATAGTCGGTATCATCCCACTGATAGTCATTTATTATTATTATTTATTGTCAATATTTATCTACAAATTTGCGCAAGTAATCATAAATTAGAAATAAATTAACATAAATAAATTGACCAATTATAAAAAAAAAATATCGTTTGAATAAAGTGCAAAAGATGGTGGTGGTCCCATCTTTATCTTCTCTCTCCCCCCCTTTTTTTCCCTTCCTCGAATTTACTCCTCGGTTCGCATATCAGTAACAAATGGTTGTCAAAAACAGTTGTCTTGTCTACATAGCACATCTCAATAGTTTAACACTGTGGCCTAAGCTCGGAGTTAGGGACGATCGTTTAGATTCATATGGAACGTTTGCAGAAAACATTGTTTTAACTTTGGATTTAATTCTATTTTCATCTTTACGTCCTATTTGTTGTAAATTATTTTGGTGTAAAAAAAGAAAGAAAAAAAAAAGATATTGACCAATATGTTTTCTGTCGTTGCAGGGCCGCTCGTTTCCGAACGCGAACACGAGCCTGATGTCGCTCCCCCACCTCTCGGTACACGCCGATCTCAACCTGCAACTCGAAGAGCCGAACGAGATGAAGATGCAAGAAACTATCTTGAACTCAAGCATGCTCTACATGCACGACGTAAGTATTTCATTATTTATTGATTCAAGGGTGGTGGTGTTTAGTATAATAGGGTATTTTAGTATAAAAGGGATTTTCGGGCGAGATATCGTGACCAATGAATATTGCTAGAATCGATATGCTGTCATGTAGTAAATAAAGAAATTTTCACTCAGAAAAAAGAGTGTTAAATTATTACGCTAGTAAACTTTCTTCTTTTTCTTTTTTAGATGCACGACAAACAGCGTCGAGATTCGTCATCCATTGCTTCATCACGTGACATCACTGCAGAGACGTTAGGCTTATCACGTGATGATGTTGGCGTGAAGTTGAGCAACTCTCTTCCCGAACTGGCAGCCACCGAACACTTTCCGTTCACCTCCGAACAAAACCAAGGAGGAAGGTAGCAAATGTTTGTTTAATTAACAGGCCTAAAAATAAGGATTTTTTTGTGATGCGTCAACTTGACGCGTCAAATAGTTTTTTGACGCGTCATCTAAAATTTTGCCGCGTCAAATTTATTTGTATTATTTTTTCCATTACTTATTTTAGTAATTAAGAAAAAAGCGACATCTTGACGCGTCAAAAGCCAAAAGTGGCGCGTCATTAACGTTTTGACGCGACCTTATTTTCAGCCCTGAATTAATCAAGGAGAAGTCGTCTTTTATTTATTTATTTTTTCTGATTTCAGTATTTTTGACTTAAGTTCATACTGAAAAAAATGTTAATTTTACTCTGGACTCCTCACTGATTAATCCTATCCAGTTTTGGGAATTCAAAGTGACCCCCCGTGAAACAAAAAAGCCGTTGAAACACGAAAAATAAAAATAAAATAAAATGTCCCCATAGTGCGCACCTCTCCCCTCCCCCCATTTTTGAAGGAAGCTAACATCTTCCTAAAATGGTAGGGAGAGGGGGGCTGGCAAATATGCTGTAGGAAGGAGGAGATTCAAAGAAGGGGGACTAGGGGGGGGGCTAGTTTAGGAAGGAGGGGAGGGGTGTTACATGTCTAAAATTTAAACTATATAATACTTCTAATTAGTGTTATGATTCTCTTGTATCTTTTACTTATCAACTTTTAGTCTGCTTTTAGTGTGTTAAAATGAGGAAATGAGAAAATACTAAAAAAGCGGATTCTTCCCAGTGGTATAATATGATAATATAACATACCGTATTGCTAGGGGATGAGGGTTCCATAGGAGGGGGGATGCCAAGAAGGGGGGCTGGTTAAGGAAGGAGGGGGATGACATCCCTCTGCCCACTATGGTCATTTTACAATGCTTGTGATGTAATGTAAAGAATTATTAAGAGTATTCGCCAAAAATAACTCAAATAGCCCAGTGTGGATTCTGGATAGGGTTAACATGCACTGACCTTACTTTTACGAAGTAGAAAAGGGATCATTTAAAAACTTTGTCTAGTTTAGACTTTTGATTGGTCGAGTATTACATCATCAAGAATTGGTTCATATCAAAATGACACAATTTAAAGTTTTATTAAAACTGATAAATATGGTGAAATTATTTTATGAACGAATTGAAATCTTCGTGATGCAATATTCAACCAATCAATAGTCTAGATTAGACAAGTTTTTGAGATGACCCCTTGCACATGCACAAATTAGATCGACAAAAAAACCTCTTCTACGAAAATTGTTTTTCTTACTTTTAGTTGGCAAGAAAACGCGTAACTTTTCTCCTGTGAAGACGACCATGTAGTACCACCACCACGCGGAATGGGAGTATATTTATTAGCGAATCTTTCTTGCAACGATAGCAAATTTATTAAGTTATATACGCCATTTATTTTGAATTTATTTTTTATATATTCAAAATGTCGACAAGTTTTTGAACGAATTGTTATTTTTTCACTTTAAAAGTTAAAGTTCTTCACCTTTTATGTTGTGTTGTGTTGTGTTTTGTTGTGTTGTATTAGTTTGTCTGTTTAAAAGATTTTCTACAAAGTATGGGTAAATTTGCCGTTTGATTGGTTAAACATAACGTCATCAAGAACCTGATTGGTTCAATTCAAAATCTCTCAATTTTATATTTTGTCAAAACTTAAAATGATGAACGTATTTAGAAGTCAACCAATCAGATTTTTGATGATGTAATTTTCAACCAATCAAACGGCATATTTACCTATATTCGGCAGACAATCCCTAATCAATTCAAGGCAATTTGGTTCTTTTTTTTTGCCTTTCAATACAACATGCGAGAGTTGAACATTTTTCTTTACCGTAGTTGGACTCATTACTCATTACTTCTTCTGCGGCGTACAGAACTAGTTCATTGATAGAATTCTTGAATAATTATAGCCTTCAGCTTGTTGTATAGGGATGTGTTTTTTTGGATATTTTTCGATATAAGTTCAAAGTAAAATATGTATACCATTATGCAAATCATATTATTGGGCTCCATAAAGTTGATTTTCTGTTTCATGTAAGCGCGCGCATCTCAAAAATATCCAAAGCAATTTGTTGATGTTTTTTAAAAGAACAACATTCGGGCTTAGATTTGAAAACATTTAAGAACATCTTAAGAACATGCGTAGCTGAGTGCAAGTCAAAAGGCTCATTTACTGAATTTTGGAGGTCCTTTTTGTACAGTCTTTCTTTGTCTTTAGCTTGCTTATAGTCTCTTTTTCGTTGAGGTTTTTCTAAGAACGGCTGAAAAACGATAAAAAAAAAAAATAAGAACATCCAGACTGAAATTTAGGTGTTATTTTCAAAAGAAGCGTGTAGATGATTTTAGAAATCGTGTCGCGTATCTGCTTCTTCTAACTTTGCGCGCGCAAAACAGAACTCATGCGTTGTTTCGCTTGTTTCTTGGTTACCGTACAGTTTGATGTTGCTAGGCAAAATATTACAATTGATGCATTTTTGTAGCATCAATTTATATGTATGCACAATATTTTAGTATCCTTATGAATTATTACTGGACAGATTAATGGTGGCCGACATTTTGAGAGGTGCACCAGAACCGACAAAAATCGTAAACATTGTGTTTTTTGACGGGAATTGTTTATATCTTGTCGGATCGAGTTAGCTCACTGGTATTTGAATCTTAGTATTTTTTCAGTGAGAGTGACCAAAAACCAAAAAAACAATAATATGACGATGAATCTTGATTTCTTGATTTCGTGCCATTTTAAAACTTTTCAAATCAAAATCAAATCGATTTTATATCAATTTACGGAATAACATTTTGTCTTGATAATATTGTTATATCGATTTTTTACATACACTCAAAGGTAATTTTTACAGGAATGGATTAACTTTAGCAACACAAAAGGAACACTAATGAGGTAATTGCAAATTCCACATTTTATGCGCGCTAAATTCAAACAGCGTTTTCTGGTGGTAACCATTAATGTTTATCGAGTCATAATGGCACAGTGACCATTTCTATGGACAATTGAAGCAGAAATTATGAAAAAAAAGGATTTAAATATGTATATGTATACATGCTTTAGGAGAATCAGTTTTTACGTGTTGTATTTAATGCACATTTTAAATAAAAAAATAATTGCTCACTTTTATCATTGTGAATTCTGCACTTCTTTGGATTAAAGATACTGAATGTTATAATATTGTATTTTTTACATTGCATGCAATTAGAGATTTGAAATTGGGCTCATTTTGTTAGTCGCTCAAATGGCTGAATCTAGTAGTCTCAGCAAATACCTGAAACGGGATTTATCATACAGATCATTTCTCCAAAGGGAGGCAGAATTTATTTTTTCCGAGCATTTTTCTCTAAAATTCCTTTATTTGTTAATATGAAAAAATATCTTAACCAAAAAAAAAGTTTTATGTTCTATATTTTTCAGTTTTTTTTATATGTTTTAGAAACTTGTTGTTTGACTAGCTCTCGGGTTAGCGACATTATTCATTTCATTTTTAAGTTTGGGAGGGTTTGGTCTTTTTTTTAATGCAGAACCAGGTTGAGGGAGATTTTTGAAAATTTGGCTAAACTTTTTTCACCGCCCCTTCCTTCTCTAGACGTGAAAAAATAGTTTTCAAGATTCTGCATTGTAAAAGAGCAACCCCAGCCTCGTTAACGCCAGCGTTCTCAGAAGAAATATGGCGCTGGTGTTAAACAAACCTGGGTCGCCCCTTATCAATAATCCATTTCATTTTTAAGTTTTTTAAGCCCTGGGTTTTTCTTTCTTTTTTTTTTGATTTATAATCATGAAGCCTGTAAATTGTGTATTGGAAGTTTGTATAATATTTATAAATAGATGTGTTATAACTTTTAAAGAGAAATTATCAGCGAAAAAAAATTATATATATAGAAACAATCTTGACTTATTTTATTGGTATTTTTTATGCTCGTTGCAAGGTATGGGTTAATCCGATGGACTTATTTACTATCTGACGATATTTCAGAATCACCCCCATGCAAGGGTGTGCGCGTGTGTGTGTGGGGGGTGGCTATGGTTGGTAGCAATTAAATTTTGCCATCTAGGCGAAACGTTTTGTCTCATTTTAATATGGCTTTTATCACCCTTTTGTTATCTTCGTCTGTTACATTACACGATGACCATCAACCTCGTTAAGACCCGGCCCATTATGCCTCCATCTCGGGAACTCCATAAATAATGGCCTTGGGACACGCTGCCGGCAACATCATAGATTTATTCCTCGTATGTTGAGGGATCATTGTTTCAACATATATAATTTAATTAAGTCATGCTTATCCAATTACGTTATTTACAGTTAAAAGAATTTAGCTTAAGCGAGACCACAAGAAAAGAGGCACATTAACTATTTTTATTTATTTTTTTGAAAATATTGTGCGTGCGCCTTGATTATCTATCAACTGTCAAGTAATTATTATGAATATTAAATGCAGGTAATCACAGGGTCATTATTTATGGAGTTACAAAAACGGGATCATAATGGACCCGGTTTTAACGAGTTTGAGAAATATATTGCAAAGGAATTTGTAAATCGAAGTTGTGTGAAGTGACCAGTGTCCTCTGATCCTACCGTTTCTACCACTTCCTATTGTTAAAAATCCAAACGAAACAATACAAAAACAGAAGAACAATGTAACTATTGTTTCGTCTGTTGCCTGTAACAGTTAGCTATTCTCTATAACGTCAGTTACATAGCACAGCGCTGGGGTGACGTTGGATCAACCCACCCCTCAAAATCAATAATTATTTTTAATCTGGACGAGAAGCGTCCCTGATATTTTATTGATTCAATATAGCGTCTTGAAAATTATGTTTAAACTGAAAAAGAAACTTTAACAAACTTATATCTGGGTTTTTTTGTGCTCCGGGAAAAATCGATCTAGTGGTATAATGAACATCTCTACCAATTTCCATCCCTCTACCCTAATTCGAAGTATATTTCCACTAAGTATATTTCTCACTACACGGTAAAAGTGCACGTTTTTTCCTAACCCCGGGACCATGAATACTTAACATTTTGCAGAGCGTTAAAAGTTAAAAGGTTAGTATTGTGCATGGAATACGTTAAAAATGCTATTTTTTAATTCAATAAACTATAAAACTGTAAACCCTTAGATCATTCTAACACATGGCGTTCTTAACTACTGGCCATCATCATTTTTTTGTTTCAATATTCCATAGTGTTATGTCACTTTAGGTGAAATCGAAAGTTCTTCGTATCTCCACGAATTTTAAACCATTTTTTTTGGCGATTGTCTAAAATTTCATTCTATGCTGATATCAATTCCCTCAAATTAGATCAAGAAAATGCCAGGAAGGTACTTTCCGTAAAAAAAACATGCAAGATGGCATGGCCTGTAGTTAAGAGCGCCATGTTCTAACAATTTGATAATGAAAAGTAGATCACCCCTCTATCGTTTTGTTGTCAACTAAAGGTCCCTTTAGTCAACTTTGTCCATAATCACTTTTTTCATGGCGCTAAAACCCAATAATTTACAATATACATTAAAGTTACATTTGCAAAACGCTTTTGTAGGATGTCGAACGATGTTAGAACGATCTTTTGACGATAAAATGACAAAAAAACACTAAATTGCACAATTTAAAAATTTTAAAGCTTTCATATGACTCATGACGGCATTCCTGTCCAAGATGTAATTCGTTGGTCGCTCGCAGACCTACTTCTGGATTAGAAGATTTTGGTAACAGATTCAAAATCTAGCATTTTCTTACACCTTAAAAACAACTATTCTATTATACATGGTGCTTCATTACTAGATAGCCTTTAGTTTCATTAGCTTAGATTCCTTTTTTCAAGCCTGATAATAAGGAATATTTTGTGATGCATCAACTTGACGCGTCAAATATACTTTTGGCGCATCATTCAAAATTTTGGCGCGTCAAATTTTTTGGTTTTCTTATTTTTTTCATTACTTTGTTTACCATAATTCGTCAAAGGTATAAGGGGTGGGGATGGGACAGAACGAATTGCATTTCTCTTCTCGTGACACACTTTTGTCATTAAGAAAAAAGTGACGCGTCATTGACGTTTGACGCGCCTTTATTCTCAGCTCTGTTTTATAAACAATAAAAAACGAACCCCTATGGATTTTAAACAACTTTTATGTAAACCTAAACGGCATATATTTTTAATTGTATAACATAAATAAACCTAGAAGTCTTTTTACGAAAAACATCTTTCAGGTCACCTTGGTATAAAAGACACACGGTAAATCGAGAAAACAATTGATCAATTATTTTGGGAAATACGAAGTACTTTCGGTTTCACTTCAAGCAAAAAAAAACAGTACGAACACGGCCAACTAAAGGAGACGGCCTGGCATGTTACAGCGGATGGCATGGCCTGTAGTTAAGAGCGCCATGTTCTAACAATTTGATAATGAAAAGTAGATCACCCCTCTATCGTTTT
>JAUKPT010000135.1:0-26316 GCA_032273505.1 Nanomia bijuga | reverse complement strand
TTGAACATTTCGCACTAAAACTTTCGGAAAAACATGCTTTTCTAATTATGATCGTTTTTGAAGTTTTCGACCTATGTTGATTTAAAAGCCATAGCAGAGCCGCCATTATGGATTTTTGACTTTGCTTTTATTTTGTTTGATAGCCAACTAATAAAGCCTCATAATGGTGAAAAAAGTAAAGAAAAAGCTCTTTTCTATCGAAAGATATCTTAATTTTAGTTTTCGGACGTCGCTAATTTTACCGTCAAAATGTTTTGAGAGTCCGGGTATTTGAGTAGTCCGTGGTATGCCACTGTAAGCATCATAAATATTTTCTAAAACAAACAAGTGTTCTAAGTGCAAATATTGAATATTGAATCCAAGGCCTTCTTCAACAAGTCGTACTTTATTAAGATTTTGTTATTCAGATGGGTGGTGTGCAAATAGTATTAAGATGTTTTGAATAACTTCTTTAGTTTGTGTCTAATGGCTATATTTGTTTTTCTATTCACTTAAATTCGCTTGAATTACATTTTAATCAGTTGTAAATTGTGTTGAAATGGAATAAGAAATAGAAGAGTTGCTTAAAATCGCTGCTCATACCCAGCCACTCTCAATCAAGCCCTTCAAAACTTGCTCGCACTTTAATAGACCACTAGGTTGAATAAGGTTGAGAAGAACTTAGTTACCACACCCCCTGTCTACGTGTTTCTTGCGAACCAATCATAGGATCTTTAAATTAAAAACTAGTTACTTGCAGACACAGGGACGCCGCACTAGTTTTATAGTTGGTGCGGTGAGCGAAGCAAACAAAAACATGCGTAGTGCCCGAAGGTTGCGGAGCGAGTCTCGTACAGCTGTGGGTTTAGGGGACACTGTAAGCCCCCAACGGGTGTAGGCCCGAAGGTTGCGGAGCGAGTCTCGTACAGCTGTGGGTTTGGGGAACACTGTAAGCCCCCCAACGGGGTGTAGGGGTAGAGTCCCTGAAAGATTTCGAATTTTCGGCTTTGCTTAACCTATTCTGATCCAATTTCAGCGTATATTTGACGGATGATAATTTCGTTAAAATATCTTTCTCATCGATCGATATTTGTAAGACTGTTTGCGTCTTTTTATATGAGACTCGTTTTTCTGAAATAATCAAGTATCGTGTATGAAAAATCTAAAACTACGCCAG
This sequence comes from Nanomia bijuga, assembly GCA_032273505.1. Taxonomy (NCBI): domain Eukaryota; kingdom Metazoa; phylum Cnidaria; class Hydrozoa; order Siphonophorae; family Agalmatidae; genus Nanomia; species Nanomia bijuga. The sequence goes on along the minus strand of JAUKPT010000135.1, from coordinate 25,160 downwards.
TACTGCAGGCTGAATGGCCGAGCGGTTAAGTGTCACACTTATCATTACTAGATACCGTGCGATATGAGTTCAATACCCAGTCGCGCCAAAAAATAAATCAATTCTTCTCTCTAGTTAACATCAATTGAAGTATCCGTCGGGTCAACCCATTCCATGTGAGGGAAATTGGGTAGTCAGTTGGTACCTGACGAAAAACTAGATGGAGCTATAGTCCGCGGATTAGCCTACGGCTATGCATGACTGTTCCATCATAAGTGCACACCTTACCTTACCTAAAAAGAAGAGTATCATTGAACAATGACTTCAAAAAACGCATTCTCGTGGGAAGTGCATCTTATTTTGAAACAAACTATAACCCTTTACAAAGTAATGATATATAAAATTAATTTGGTTTGAAATTTGGGTTAAAGTGATGATTGCTTTTTGTTGACATGTTAGATGAAGTATGTTACTAGAAAAAATAAGGGCGTCGAGGTACGGTCGTGTAAACACGAGATTAAAGTATGGTGTATTTCACTGAAAAAGGTATTCATATTTTATAAAAGAAAATATTTGTTAAGAATTTAACAATAATTGTCCAGTAAAAAGGTCGTAAAAAGGTTCGACGAAACCCCTTTTTAAAAGTGTTTATTTGTTGTTCGTCGGATTAAAGTGGCGAAATCATCGAAAGTATTTTTCTGGATACTGTTCAGCAGTAAGTGGAGTCTGGCTTTGAATCCGTAATCGTTCTATGTCGATGTTTTTCATAGAAATCTCGCGAATGATGCGTAATATACGGAACACATATAAACCTCACACGGAAAGGGATCATCTCAAAAGTTTGTCTAATTTAGACTATTGATTGGTTGGAAATTATGTCATCAAGGATCTGATCCAATCATTTTCAGTCCTTTGCTGGCCCATTATCGACCTAAGATTATTGACTATATATTTTTCTACTACTTTAGCCGTGTATCAACTTTTAGCAAATTTTACAGCCATAAGGTCATGCAAAAGCTTCAACTGAAACCCTTTATAACTTAAACTGAAAAGTTCATTACAAAATATGTTCCTATCCAATTTTTAAATTTCCAAAACCAAAAAAAAATTATATATATAAAAATAGAAACTTGTGCGTTTGATATTTCATCGATGTTTGGCAACAGAGATGAAGTCGAGTATACATTTCTGTTTGAATCAAAACCATAATACTGAATAGTAAAACATATGCTATTGACTCAAACAGAGCCAATCAAAACCTTTCTACCATGAATCAAACAATGTACAACATGTAGCCAAGTCACTATTGCATCAGGTACAATAAATGAATTAATACAAAGATAATTGTAAGACTCATTTTGTGCCATAGGAGACATTTTACCTGGCAAACAAACAATTTTATTCTTGATTCACCTTTGTTCGTGGTCCATTATTTAATGATTATCTACTCCAGTCCCCCCCCCCACACTCCTTACTGCTCAATAAAATACACTAAAAAGAACCAGATTGAAAACATGTACCAGGGGAAGTTTCGCATACGGAAGTATACAACTGGTATAAGACTTGACATTAGTTCTCAGTTATAAATAAATTTCTTTATCAATTAAGAATATGACTAGCACTCTAGGAGAGTAGTATGAAAAATGCTTTGCTCACAAAAAACAAATAATTAAATGGTAGGAAACATTGCTTTTCACTATTTGATTCTTTTTTCTTTTTTTTTTCCAGTTAACAACGTTTATTATCGATTCCCTCTCTTTTGATTATTCTTAACATTCACTGGCCCCCTCTGTCGTTAAACAAAACAAACTCTTTTGCTTGTCTTGCACGGGAAGTATACGAAGCCGTTAATATGAAACTTCTAAAACTTGTGTCTACCGCTAAAAGAAAAAAAAACAGCGCTTACTGCCTCCTATTAAAATCACCGACTACTATTACTAGAAGTCCTTGTTAACGTAAAACAAGTTGACATTTCTTCGCCTTATTAAGGTCAAGCTGAGGTGATCATGAGATTTGTGTCACAGACGAAAAGTCTAATGCGCTATTCTTTTATCCATAGTCATATGATTCCCGCGGGAATCATATGACTATGGTTTATCAGCAGTTTGGTCTAAAATAATTATCATTTCAATAAGTACTTCATCTAGGCGTCAGCTACATCCTTTTAACATGGAATAAAAATTGAGGTTTCTTTGCTTTCTACACGGTTGATCCAAGCTAACTCTTCTAGACACAACAACATTCTTACTTACTGAGTCGAAAGAAAGGAATTGAGCGTCTTCGAATAGACAGCGAAGAAGCATTTCACATACATGACGTCTCGATATATACATGACGTCTCGATATCGCGATAAAGGTGACAGGCGACAGGTGATGCAGAGGCTTGAATGATTGTGAAAAAGATTTGTTTTCTTCCCACAGTTTGGAAAATTGATAACAGATAGATGTAAAATAGTTGGAAATGGTTGAAAGATTTCTTTTTGGATTTCAATTCTCAATTCTCTTACCCTAACCATAAAACCATTATTTCACGCTTTTGTTTCCTTCTTCTTTAATACGAAAACATTCGATTAAAATAGAAAATTTGAGAAGATGAAATTGATCAAAAATATAAGAAATTACTTACTTTTCAATGGTAAGTTGCGCAACCTAGTTGAAATAAAATTTATTCTTTCGGCATTACTTTCCTTTATTTTCTCTTTGCGTTATGTCGGCAGAAAAAAAAATTATGAATGCTTTATTGCAATTTTATATTGTTTATATAATTCATTGAAAATTGTTTTGATGAAAGTTCAATTATCTACAAGTTGCGTAACCATATCAACTATAATCAATATCGCATACACTGTCGCTCTTCTTTTAGAATCTCACGTAGTGCATTATGGTAGCCTTTCTGACTCCATGGCTAGCTTAAGATAAGGCCCAATATTTCACCGATAGATTTAATATCGACAATTTGAGCATGTAATTTTTCAGAAGTTTAAGATTGTTTCCTCATTTCTCTTAATTTGAATAATTCTCTTTTTCTATCATCCAAGCGAGTGCTCTAATGTGGTTTTAGAAACGCCCTAGGAGGGTTCTTACTGGAAACTTCCCGCAAATGATTAATTTATGAAAATTCTACAAACTGAAGAATTTCTATTGGCTAAGAACGATAATTCGTTCTATAACGAGTTTTTTTTTGTTTACCTTAGGGATGACACTATAGTGTTTTCGAATAAAAGATCTTTGTACGAGATTTGTCGGAATTGTTTACCTTTTGTGATGACATTAAAGTGCTACTTGAATTTCCGAGAATTATTATTTAGAACAATAAAAACAAAACAAAAACTGCATTCTTCGGAAATGTCGCGCGTTTCTAAGCCATTTAGAACCCGACAATTGAGGAATATTTTTGTAATAATTAAGTCTCGGGCTAAAACCCTCGACTTAATTATTACCAAAATATCCTCAATTCTCCGGGTTCTAAATAACACATAGAAACCTGCAATGATAGCTGTATTTTATTTTGTGAAGAAGGGACAATGAGAAGGCACAAAGATTTTAATTTGACATGCATCACGTACTATTAGAATATTTTAGTAGTTAGTGCATACAGTCAGTGGCGTCTCTAAGAGATAAAAAGAAGTGTGGTGTGTGTTTGTGTGTGTGCGTGGGGGTTATAGAAATCAGACAGTGTTATAAACAATTTACTTAGTGTAATTAGAAATATATCTGACGACATTATCATAAATTCCGACAAAATTAGCGTAAAAGCCGACAATATTAGACAAACATTCGATAACATTAGGAAAAATCCGAGAGCTTGAAAAAAGTCGGGTAGTAGCACCCTCTACTAGCGACGCCTAGAAGCCCGAAAATCATAAAAACTTTTTAACCACTCATCCTAAAAGACCTCGTTTGACTCAAAATTTTGTTGGGATCTTGTTAAAAACCCTTTGGTACCTCGATTTGAATCGAATTTAACATCATTTAATGTGGGTTGATAAAGCCGCTCTCAAAATCGATTCACATAGAAGAAAGAGGCATGCAAACCCTCACTAAACTCGCATTATTTTTCTGATTTTTCTGAGGGGTTTTTTAAACATAAATCTAGCTTCTGTATCAAAAACTCCTTGGTTTTCTAACGTTTATTGAAATTCATACATCACATGATTTCTAGAATCGTTTGTTTATCTTTTCTACTAGACAGTCTGAGAAATTATCACAAAATCAAACGTGTTGTTTAATAGGTTGAAAATTACTTCCTCGAGAATCTGATTGGTCAATTTCAAAACATTTCTTTTTTATGTTTTGTTGAAGCTAAAAATGAGTAAAATATTTTCAAATACACCTATCAGCTTCTTGATGATAAAATTTACAACCAATTAAACCGTTAAATTTCCCATTATTTGCAGATAATTCCTAAATGATATGTGAAAGTTGATGAGATATGAAGGGTTGTCCATGTGATCAGTGTAAGCTCAACATACAACTAGACTTAACTTGGTAAACCTTAACGTGTAAACCTGCATAAGAAGAGGTTTAGTTATGTAAGCTCATTCGATGAGAATGTCAACAAGGACTTAGGCGATTTCTTTCAAACGCCTGATGCTTGATGTTCAAAAGATATGAATTGACTATAAATAGAACAATCGCTGTTTTTAATGACTGTAAAAGTGTTTCTGCTAAACGTGAGTTATCGGATTTTTTCCGTTTACTTTTTACCGGTTAGCCGTCGAATTTTGTCGCAGTACACTCTGGAGCACCTTTATGATAAATAATATACCTCCAAATCAGCATAAGGATGAAAATTACGATTCTATACCATCTTAGAAAAACATTTTTATGCGCCGCCCCCATAGTCTCAGAAAATATGATTTTTATTTCGATCGAGAACTTTAAAAAAGTTTCTCAAATATCACATATTAAAAAGGTTTCTCAAATATCACATATTCAAAAGGTTTCTCAAATATCACATATTCAATAGGTTTCTCAAATATCACATATTTAAAAGGTTTCTCAAATGCCACATATTTAAAAAAGTTTCTCAAATATCACATATTCAAAAGGTTTCTCAAAAGAGAATGACCAATTTTTCCACCCTTGAAATACCATTATGGAGACTTTTCATCGAGATTATCAGCTAGATGTTTTGTACTGTAGTTTCATTCCAACAAATGATGGACTCCTTTCCAACGTCGGCAATGAAAAGCCCTTTCCTTTTTTTGATTTTCAGGGCTAATGCAAAAATTTCCTCGAACAAGAAAGGTTCCTCAATTAAAGAGAATGACGTAGGTTCGTCGCGAACCGGGTTCACAAGATCGAACTTTTCTGACTCAATTAAACCACCGGTGTCTTTTGTAAGGTTATTATGCTCTCACTGAACGAACTAATTCACCAACCAGTTTCAATAGAATTGGTGTGACCTTTTTAATGTGATTACAGATCATGTAAATTCGTGTCTGGATGAAACTGGAAAACCAATTACGACACTCATCAAGCGAGTTGTTTTTGCCTTCAAATAATCTGTAAATATTCTATATTACTGGTTGAAATTTACATCATCAAAATGAACCAAACAGATTTTTGATTATGCAACTTCTAACCAATAAAACGGCAAATTTATCTATGATTAGTAGCTTCACGCCTGGACTTCTCAAGATAATTGTCTTTTAGAGAATAGATAAGGAATATATTTCAACGGAATTTTGTTATAATTTCATTTGACAGATCAAACGTTTTCAAGAAATAAGTCTTTTTCACCGATAACTGGTTAAAGTTATAAACTTCCGGCTACAACTTATTCCGCTTTGACTATTTCAATTCCAATTTTGGAAAATTTGATTAAAGCAGTTCGCCCATTTCTATGTGAGTTTCTAATGGTTAATGGTTAATGTTTTGCACTTGATAAGGGGACAGCGATACACAAGTGTTTCGTCAGCTACTAACCAACTACCTAATTCTTCTCGCATGAAATGGGTCGACCTTTCGGCATTGCCTAGTGATAGTTATTGTGCCCTCACTAAGAGCTCGAGTCGAGTGCATTTTTTTTGCATCGTTTGTAGTGACATTGGTCTCTACCATCCCCCCCCATCCAGTAAGTATCTCTCGAAGACTATGCTTAACTTGCATGAATGGAAGTGTGTTGAAATTTGTCACACCACTACGCGTTCTAATTTCTGACAAAATCAAAGAGGAACACGTGCATCCTTTCTGATTTTCCACAAGACATATACTTACACATCATTATGATTAGAAATTCAAACCGGATGCCAAAATTTTAGAAATTGGCAATTAGGAAACGGATAATGTCACTAAACGACTCGAAGGGTTCAAACGTGACGAAGAATTATCGATTTTGACAGCATTGTAACGTCATTGTACCCAATTTAGGGTCCCAGATCAATTACGTAATCGCGCCAGAGGAAGTTGAAAATTTAGATGCTTAAAATAAACAAAAAAATAATAATCTTAATCTGACAGCTTTAGTTGCGTTGTTAGAATGGGTTGGGTGTAAATCTGAATACTCAAGTTCAACAAAAGTGAATTATTTAAACCATTTTCTCTTGATTGACATGGATATACTTCAACCCACACCCTTAAACAAATGGCAAAGCAGAAAGGCTTTGACCCTATCTCTGTTGGAGTTAAAATATTTGGTGTTAGCGTATATATAATAAAGGATAGGGCAGGGCCAGGATATTTTCCCAACCTTACACATGAATTTTTCTTTTTTTTCCACTATTTTTCGTGTTTGAAATACTTTCTATAGGGAGGGGGGCAGATAAATGTCAGAACAGGTTGGGCATTAAGTCAAAAAGAAATGACAATTTATTTACGAAGTGTAGTTTAGACCATTAAGAAAGAAAGAAAACGAGCTGGCTATGCATGAAATTCCGAAACGACAGGTTGACGATTAAGCTTATTGATGATCCTCCCTTTCAGAAAGACATTCTTCAACAAAAGACAAAATGCTGACTGATTGAACCACATGTTTTGGCCCACATAACTCTTGACCTGGCAATCAGATCTAAGTTTTTTGTGGCAAGGGATATGATGCATAATCCCGTTCTGACAGCTAAGGGGCGTTGATATTGGTATGCATACTTTTAGTACAACATCATGGTTGTCTAATAGCTAAAATATCTTCCGGCGAGTGTATTTTTGTCAATCGGTCAGAAGGAATCTCATAGTGTCACTCGACAAAACATCAAAATGGGACAATTTAAATTGATGTGTCACCCTTCACACATGCACCCTTATATGACGTTACGTAACCATTTTATACGTTATTTGACATTTGTAGTCTTCTTTTCTTCTTGAAAATGTTCAAATCTGGCTTTTTAATTAAGACTTTTTTGTGCTTGCGGCTTTTTCTTCCCTTAAAGGTATACAAGCATTAGATACAAAAGAGTGACATAACAATAATGTATCATAATATAGCCTGACGCAAAATTGCTAAGTGCATCGACTATTAAGACCATTAAGACCATATGACGGAAGAGATTATAAGTCTGCCACACTAACCAATGCCTTTTGATAGGAAATTTCCTTTTTGTGAGATAAGGACACACGTTAAGGAGATCTTCAAATAAAGGTCATCCTTTTCCTTTCAACGAAGAAGTGAGCCAACTTTTGAATTGTTATCAGCTCTAAATGAGACTACTAGTCCTTCTCATCTGTCAAATAAAAGAAAATGACACCAACCACAAGTAGACTGACCTGGCAAATTTTTTTTTCGATTTCAGAATTCCATCTTTTTTTATCTGTTATGTCAAATTTCCTAATGACGGAAAGGGAAAAAAAGCAGCAAATAGTTCCAATATTGTCACCAAACAAACTCTAATCTGGGAATTTTGAACCAAAAGTCCCAACCATAATACCTTCCCTATATCACACATCAGGTAACTATTTAAGCCAAAAGCGGGGTTAAAAATTAGGGGACTCGTAGATAGAAAAACAAAAATCTTCTCTGTTTTCTAGACATAATTTTATATTTCATGCGTTATTGATTGTCATCAAATGTCATCATACTTCTTCATACTTCATCATACTTCATCATTTTCGTCTGGAAAACAGGGAAGATAGTTTTCTATCGAGAAGAGGGGGATATTTGGGGTTCTAGCCAAAATGTTTAATCTTGCTATATCAACATTTGGCATCACATCGTTGGACGCATACGTGGAATCATCATCAGTTTACTCAACAGAGTCTGGTTACGGATCCCCCCTTTCGCTGTGTTTTGTTTAGTAAATCAAAAATGTAATAACAATTTTAATTTACCAGTTATCATCATATAACTCGAGGAAAATTGATTTGGTTTGCAGTCACTCCCCAATATGTTTTCAAAATCACCCTTTTCATAGAGAACCTAGAACAGCTCATCTTATTGTTCATCCCCTCCACAGCTAGAGTTCTTTATGGGAAATAGATTGCTGAATCTTGTATGAGAGTTTAAACATTATATGATTACTGCTGTAAACTGTTGTTAGACTATTAGAGAGGGTTCCCAACATTTCTTCATGTCATATAACTCGAAATTGATTTGTTGGTAAGGAAATCAAGTTAGATGTTAGCAGGAACATTCCAATAATGTCGTCTTATACATTCTCCGCCCAACTCCCGGCATGCCTTAATACGCCAAGGACTTCCTACCCTAATCTCCTTTAACTAGTAACTAAAAGCCAATGTCGTTCTACCATTTTCCATAGGCATTTGAACAAAGCATGCTTGGTTTTCATGCAACGAACGTACAATAATGCCTTACAATTTTTAGGCTTGAGCTGTGTGTTATTTTGATGCGCGTTAATGAGTTTAACAATTGGTATCCAATGCCTTAATTAGTTGTCATTAAGTGTGATTAAATTATACAGCTAAACCACTGTGCTGTAGAGAATCTAATTTTTCTGGGTCTAATATTCACGTTGGGGGAGGGACACTTCTATATAATTATATACGGGTACGTGTCGCTTACCAGGGTATCCATTTCCTTTGGCTAGTTTCGTTCAGGGTATATATTTCCATACGTACAAAATTTAGGTTTCGCCCAGGGTATGTTTTATCTTCCTACCCTCTTGTTCGGACAAGTCCCCGCTGAACTGATACTACTATGGAAGAACGTATTAAAGCACTTAAAGTCAAAGTCATATCTGTCATATCCTTTCTCCTTTCCCCTTCCTTTAAGATTTTCCCAATCTATTAACCCGTATCTATTTTTAGCTCATTTTCTATCAATATCATCATTAAATGTGAATAAACTTATCTTTTATACAATTGAAAAACTAACTTAGTACCCAATATCTAAATTGTGGTGACGCCTTAGCTGCGAACTGGAGGCTGCCCCTACCATCTGGAGTGTCTCCAGTGTCTTAATGGATACACTCATTTTTGATAAGATAAATTTTTGGGGACAGTTTTCTATTATTTAAGAAAAAGTTGACACTATAGATTGTTAAATTGAGCTTAAAATGAGGGCAAATTCTCATGAAAATAGGTCCTGAAGTATCTGTTTCTATGCGTTTCCAGTGTTTCGATTTTTAAAATTCCCGACTGCTTGGGTTAAATTTCAATCTTGAAGACACTCAAAAATTTGGTCAGATCCGCTTCTACCATATGATTATGCTTATTAATGACAAATTTATTTGAAAACATGTCGAAGGGTTTGTCTACAAATTATTGGAAAAATTACCATTTCGTCGGTTCTAAATCTTTAAGATTTTGATTGGTTCACTTAAGAATTTCATCATGAATTATAGCAAAATATCAAATAATGACACATTGAAATCAACCTATCAGATTCTTGATGGTGTTGTTTTCAACCATTGAAAGATTTACCCATAATTTGCAGACAATCCCTAAAAGTCTATTAGTCTTTACACCCTAAGTACCTTTGCCGGGCCTGCTTTCTTCTTTATTACAGATAGATTTGTAATAAGTCCTCTATGTCCAGTGACTTACTTGTTAAACGAACGTAATAACAACCCACAAATAAGCCTCAAAAAGACTGTAGAAACCCTTATGGATTTCATTTTTGTGATTTTCGTTACCTTATTTACACTTAATATAACAAAAAACAGTTCGTATATCTTGTTATATTAGTAATACTAAAAGTTACAAAAATGTTAAAAATAAATTAAATCATTCATGTTTATTATATGAGATTTAAAAATGACGGCTCTTTTTATCTTTTTTCATCTAATATCTGCCTTCGGGTTATGGATGCTATATTACTGTTACTCCCGTGGTAAGTAGATGTAAATCAATAAATAGATTTAAATCAGTCAATCAATCAATAAAGAGATAAATAAATAAATGAATAAATAAATCTCGCTGTATACATCATTCTATCGTGGAGTAATTACAACGTATTGTAAGATTTAGGCATTCTACATAAAATGCTGTATGTAAATGTTACAAAATGTTTTTTTTTGATGCTCTATAAATGTTCTTACTAGGGGGTACCAACTTCTTTTATGACCCATCACTCGTTTGCTGATTTAAGTCAGCTTCGCGTCCAATTAACATTTAGTCGGTTAATCTTTGATATTCAGTTGCAATGTGTAATGAAATAAAGGTCAGGAATAAGTCTAATTTAGACTGTTGATTCGTCGAATATTACATCATAAAGAATCTGGTAGGTTTGTTGAAAATATCACAATTCGAAGTTTTTCTCAAAGTCAAAAATGATGATACAATTTTTATATGAACCAATCAGAATCTTGATGATGTAATATTCAACCAAATAATAGTCTATTACACAAATTAGTTTCACTAATAAATCTCATGAAATTAATCCGTTGAAATCCGTTATATTTATCTGACTAGAAACCGTCGCTAACTGGTCTAAAATATTAAACGAAAGTCAATATAACGGGCATCAAGCATTAGGGCCCGAACTTTTCTACTGAGCGTTCTTCCATCTTTAAGCACGAAGGGGTTGTGACAGGGATTTCATGTTGGTTATTCAGGATTTATTCAAATGCTGTGACCCCAGGGAAGGTGTAAAGTTTTAAATTCATTCGTGATTTATTTTGGCCCCTTCCTACCCCAACCCTTGAAAAAAAGAATAATTATGATTTGTCCCTCCTTTTTCTTTTTAGAAGTTACCGAATTAGAAGAAGGAGAACAACTAGAACTTGCACCCCGTCCATCTGTGGTCACCAAGACTGATCAGAAATATGAAACAGAATACACATCAAAAGAAGAACTTGGAAAGTAAGTACTCGTTGTCAAGGGGCAAATCACTCATCAGAAATCTATCCCAGAAAATCCTATTGTTTTTCTCGTAGTTTTGGAAAAATCCTATTGTTTTCTTAAAAATTATTGGACGTCTTTTCAGGAAGTGATTTAACCCTCGCTCGTTGCCTCTAGCCTCGTGTCCCTTGCAAACACTGAGGAGGGAGAGCACGGGGACAATTTCACCCCTATTTAAATTGATTTTTTCGAAGCAAACAGCCCCCCCATATTAAAATTGATTTAAAAAATCTTACTTTTCCACGTTCCAAAGGAGGGAAAAGTACGAAAGATGGCTTTGAATTCACTTTTAACCCCCTCCCACCTTTTCAGTTGATTCCCTAACTGGTGAAGGGTGGCTTCGCGCCTTGCCTTTTGGTTTTTTTTAGCCTCTCATAATTCATCCCGGATTCATTCCTGTAAAACAAGCCATAGTAGTTGCTATGCATTGTACTCAGGCACCCCGTAACTAGCGGGGGGAGGGGATGCTGCACCCCCACACACTTGGTGGCCTTTTCCCGACAAAAGTAAAGTTTAATACTTTTCATTAATCTTTCTTAACTTCTATTTAGGGGTAAATTCGGTGTCGTTAAAAAATGTATACGTAAAACCGATAACATCCAATTGGCGGCGAAATTTATTAAAAAAACACCATCGTCTCGAAAAGAAGTTATGCGCGAGATCGAAATGATGAATTTGTTACACCATAAAAGACTTATAGCGCTTTTCGACGCGTTCGAAACAAAAGCCGAAATGATCGTTATCATGGAATTAGTTACGGGAGGCGAATTATTCGAAAAAGTCGTCGAAGAGGATAATCTTACCGAAAAACAAGTTATCCGATATACTAAACAAGTTTTATATGGTGTTCAACACATGCACAGAAAACACATGGTTCATTTGGATCTAAAGGTAAACCGTTATTCCTGAGAATCCTCTTTCCTACCAACACAGATTTTACAATTCATTGTACATGTATCATCTCAATTTTGATAAATAGCCTTTTTTTCTGTGCCCTAGTGGACTCAAAAAAGTTCGCCGTGGTTAATATTTGGAAAAAGATTTTGACCAGGATGATGAAATTCTGACCGGGGCGAGATATTGATGAAAAGTCACCGAGGCCAGGAATAAAGATCTAGGAAATTGATTGTTTTTTCAGAATTTAACCACGATTAAGAAAATACTTATCAGTTCAACGGGGTGGTGATTTTCTCACCACCGGATTTTCTCAGTCATCGAAATCTATCTCATCGGGGAAATGAGACAGGGGTTATAAATTCTCGTTAACCTATAACCCAGCATTATCTGCTAACACATATGTTGAGTAAACGGGACGGGCACGTAGCAGTGACGTAATGAATTCCGTGCAAATAAATCCCTATATGGGCGGAACTAGATGAGCAAACTGTTATGGTTGGTCTTTTGACGAGGTACCATAGGGGTCCCCAACATATACTCTCAATATATGCATTATTTATGCACGGACATCATAGGTGAGATCTAATTTAATTCATTAAATGAATTAGATGTAACAAGATTTTTACGTATAATATTAGCCTATCCCCTCGCATAACTGGTCCGGCTTCCTTTTATGCCACTCTGCATTGTTAATTTTCCTGTCCAATATTTCTTAAGCTTGCTTATTTGTTTCGTTATAAATATTTCCTTTGACACTACAGGTCAATATAATCTATTTTTGTTTCATTTTGATTGACAAATTTGTCATTTTTCTACAAAAACGCCAAATAACAGTCAATCTATCAGCTATCATATGAGTCAAGGTTCATCTTAGATATCATAAAAGATATGAGAGAAAAAATTGCCAATCATGGAAATATTTGTAGAATATAGAATATTTTTCTAAATCTAAACCAAATTCATTTCTTAATCCTCAATACGGATTTAACTTGTAAGGTTGATATCGTGCTTTCAGGGTGAAATGAAATGTTTTCGATCGATATGGCCATTCTATAATGGCATTTCCTTGATTTATTTAACTGCAAAAATAATTGGATACTCGTGGAAATATGAAGAACATTCGATTTCACCTTAGGTGACTCGAAACACTATATAATGTTAATCTAGTGATTTTTCGCTCTTTCTTAAGGTTGTATGTTAAGCCTGTCTGACCCAGGGGTGTACATTTTGCCTGACCAACCACTACTACCACCCCTCGTTCTGGACTTTGTCATAGATCCAATTCCAAAATGATTTTGGAAAGAATCTTCAAACACACCATTTATCGTCAAAAATCAAAAATTGGGTGTAAGGTTGAAAAATCACTTCCCTTCCTTCTCTCCCTTACCCTCCCCCTTCCCTACCCCACACTAGCCAAAAGCAATGTCCTTCATGATATATACACTAGTCATTTTTACACAATGTACGCGGTCCAAAAAGCGAAATATTCAACTCATTGTCAAATATTCTCAAAAGGCTCAGTCGTAGTTAGGGTTGAGTGGAAATAATACTTTGCTTTGAAATGCGTGTTAAATAAACAAAGTGCAAAAATGTTTCCAACATTGTTACATAAAAAATACATTTTCCGATCTGAAAAAAAAATAGAATTTTGACGAAGAGAATGAAGAATCAGACCTTGTTTTTTGGCTCGCCATATTTACACTAATTCTTAATTAATTTTTAAAAATTAGGGCTCGTCAAAATGCGAAAAGAAATCTTCGATTTCTCTAAAAGTAATGAAAAAAACGAAGAAAAAAGGAGAAGAAGCATTTTACTAGTCCAAAACATTTATATAGTCGCTACGAAAATTGAATTAGACCTTTAGTATGGGAATACTAGACTTAGTACGGAAAAAATGTGAAAAATATTACTTTTAGGCATATGCAATCGTGTTCCGGGTAATATATTTTGCTGCTTTCCTGTCACCGCTAACCCTAGTCTCACCCATTCACTATATGGGGAAATCTATGACATATTCATACGTTCTTCCGATGTATACAGAGTTGTTATCTTGCTTTCGATGCAATGATCATCCATAAGTAAAGAGGGGGTCAGATTCATCATACAATCATCGGAATATTGTTCAAATCGGTAGTTCATATTCCCTTTACCTTTGCCTTTGCATAGACTTTCACAGCCCATTTCTTCGTAAGTGTATACCTTGCAGGAAAGGGGGATCCCAAGGACCTTTTTATTGTTATTTTGGGGGTCTTACCTGCCTATGGGAATATCATTCAACCCATCTTTCTTATTTCAATCTCTATGAGAAATTTGAATAAACGTTACAACAAAACGGAATATTTTTCAACTTGACATCCATAACTTTTTTTTCTTCGACATGGAGGCCACCTTACAAACCAAAAAGAAATTATTAAGGTAAACCAAAGGCCGGAACAGAGGAGGGCAGTTTAATGGTGAATCGAAAGAAAAATGTATGAGAAATTCCAAATGTTTAAACCAACACCCCAAATGTTTACTCAGAAAATGTTGGAAACACTCAAATGTAACAATTTTGGTTAATATGTCATATTGAGAGGCTATGACTAGAACACCCTAATTAGATAATCAAAATGAAAAAAGCCAAGTCGTGTGGCGTTTTTATAGAGTTAAAAATCCGATCTAAAAGAGAAAAAACTACTCAAAATGATAACGTAAAGGTAAGGTAAGATATATACTTATGATGGAACAGTCTTGCAAAGCCGTTATCGGGCTAATCGAGGCCATGACTTAAGTCCTGTCTAGTGTTTCGTCAGGTACCAGCTGACTACCCAATATCCCTCACATGGCATGGGTGGACCCCTTTAAGGCGTTTTAGTGGACAGCTTTATATAAGGCGACCTTATGATATCGAGTTATCAGCAAGCTCCTAGGTAAGGACTACAAATACCATGTGTTGCATGACGAAAATCAAAACAAAAAGTATACATGGATTCCAGCCTTCTGGCCTCCACGTGATTGACATTAAATCAAACCTTAACTCTCATCCACATGAGTAAACATTTGGGCATCAGACACGACTTACATGAGCAGCTGCATGTCCGATTTCATTTGCCTTCCAAAGGTCATTTGTTATTTGATTATGTTTTATGTCTGAAAGTCTGAGAGTATTTCGTGCTTTGGATTCATATAAGCTTAGCACAGCCCCTTTTTACGACTTTACTATACAAAATCATCCTTAATCTGCATTCAGAATGTTGTTTACATTATCACTGCATGTTTTTCTTCCCCACTGACATTTATCGCTCACCGCAGTATCTACTCCTCCTTGACACAAATTGGACCTCTTGATAGCTGGCACTTGATAACAGAGTGGTATGGTCTGACATTCATTTGCATAAAATACCAACTTTCCTCGTCCTTATAGACGCTACAAAATTGTTTTTATAAGAAATCTATTGGCGGATCTGGAGTGTCTTCTGTGTCTAAATGAAGACACTAATTTTTGTTAGGAGCAATCTTTTTGGCATTTTTTTATCTTACTTTTTTGATCTTACTATAAATTGTTAAACTGGGTTCAAGATGAGGACAAACACTCTGGGAAATAGGTCCTGAAGTATGTACTTCCATGCGTTTCAACTGCTTCAACTTTTTCAATTTCTCACGACTTGGGCTAAATATCAATTTTGAAGACACTAGGCCAGATGGGTTTGTCAACAAATTATGGTTACAATGGCTGTTTCAATGGTTAACAATTACACCATGAACCCTTGTCACAGCGCCCCGGTACAAAGCCGGATCTAGAGTAAGGTTCTTAAAGTGTAAACCTTACTTAGATAGACATCATTAAGTAATGCACGCAAAAAATGATAAAAGAAAGTAATTAGAAACAACTGGTTTCTAAGAGTAACGGCAAATCTTGATTGTTATAAAAAATGTATCTAGCTCACGTCATTTTGTTTAAGTAAGGTTTACACTTAAAGAACCTTACTCTAGATCCGTCCCTGCCCCGGTGAGATAAACCATGGTGTGAAAATCATCGTCACGGTGAAATTTTAAGAATTTTATAAACCCCGGTCAAATCTTTAAAAATAAACTTTATTTCCTAATTTTATACTTTTGATTTTTAATTGGTTTGGTCAAAGAAACTTCTCGCCCGAGATCAGTATTTTCTGCATTTGAAAACTCTTCATGAATTTAGCCTGCGACAAACATGGGATGATAAGATTTTTTGAAGTATTAATTACTGGAAGAGGGGCAATTTGTTGAGAGAAGTTATATCGCGCCCCCTCCTCCAGCTAACTGAGTCATGGGGTATTTTGAACACGGTGATATATAACTGCCATAGTTTATAGTTTTAAAATGATTCAAATTCATGGTAATATTTTTAAGTGAACCAAACAGGATCTTGAGGTAATTTCAACCAATCAAATGAAGAAGTTGACCATATTTCGAAGAGAGTCCCAAAAATCATTCCATTGATAAAAAAGATGGTAGATGTAAATATGAAGAAATGATGCACTTTTATAAGATGTTCTTAAATTTTAAGCTAATCTCAGCATGAATGTTTTTATGAACGAGGTTCTTTTAACAAAGTCAACTAATCAGAGAGGGGCTGATTAGAATCTTCGTGATGCAATTTCAAACCAGCAAATGGGCAAAGTTTGCCAGAATGTCGAGACAATCTCTAAAAGATTTCGATCCCCGCCATGACCCTTTTTGACCCATATTTATTGATGGACATTATCTTTGAATGTTTATCGTGATAATCTAGAATGTCGATTTTCATCACCAAAGATCATCTCAATCGGGAAAGATCTGAAGGTATTGGATGGGGGTTATGTTTCCAATATTCCGGTATTTTACTTTCGATTTGCCGATATTTCTGATTTTTCTTACCGATATCCCGATATTATTGGGAATTTTACCGAAATTCTAATATTTTCAAAGTTTTTGTTATCCGATATTTTCATATTTTTTACCGATATTCCATTTTGTTTTTTTATTTACCGATAATCCGATATTTTCGATGTTGCCATTAAAACGATAGATATTTTCTTACCGATGTTCCGATATTCGGTCTTGGACAGTTTTGTGACGCTGTTCGGCGACGGACGATTCGGAGATGAGGAATGTTCGATGAGGAATGTTCGACTAGAAAATTCGGTGACAAACAAATCGATAACGCCGAAATCAGTTTTTTGTGTGAACTTATCCAACAGACCTCTGCTTGAAAAAACTATCCAACAACATTAACAAAAAAAACCTCATAATGATACTGATAATAATAATGTCGTTTTCAATGAATCCATTGACTTAGGATTTCAATGACGTAATTCATAAGCCCTTGCTTCTACTAAAACATCAAGCCTTTGCCAGAAGTTTGAGTAGTTCCTTTGAGAATTTGACCTTTTTCCTAAAAGTGGTATCACAAAAACAGATCCCTTATATGTTTTGATAATCCTTTTTCAATAGACTTTATTTCCAGTCTACGTCATTTGTTAATGTTCATGTTTTGCCTCCAAGTCAACTAAAAAATGATTGCATTTGTTTGAATAATTGTTGCATCGGCAATGTCAGAATACACGTTTGTATTAAAACGGATGATTATAGATAATCAGGTATATTGTTCAAATTTATGTAAATGAACTTTTCACTGGAATAAGTTGAACATACTCTAACACGCGTGAACATTGAGCACTTGTCATTAAGCCATCCAATCAATTTCATGTATTGTAATAGTTACGAGATCTCTGCGCGGTTTTGAAGGCAAAGTGCTACAATGTAAACATATTGTGACGTTATGGTAACAGGTATATGGCAATCTTCTAAAGAAATTGTTTACAATTATTGACAAATACTACCATCCATCTATGCTTGACACCACTTATGAATTTCTGCCGTTTCATTGTTTTGATTATGATCTGCTTGATTTTGAGTTTTGAGAATTCATCAAATTGTGACATTTTGAGATGGACCAATGAGAATCTGCTTGATGTCATTTCAGACCAATCGAACTGCAAGATTTTCGATATTCCCTGATGATGATGATGATGATGATGATGTAGTGTAGGATGTTATTGTGCTTCAAAACAACAACAAAAACAGCTGATAGCCATCTGTTCGAAAATTAACACATCTATTTTTAACCATTGTCCCCAATTACATCCACACCTCAAAAATTAAAGATGGGCGACACTCATTACCTTCCGTGTCAACACTACATGGAGACATGATATTGAATTATGGAAAACTTTTAATCATATAAACATACCTGAAATGTGTTGTTTATATGTAAGGATGGTAAATGAAAAGAGAGATAGCCTTTTAAGTCAAAAGGATCAGTGACTCGGTGTGTGTATGTGGTTGTGGTAAAAGGGGTGTAGAATATCGGAATTTTGTTAAAATGAAAAAAAAAATATCGCAACATCGGTAAAAATATTTGATGCTCAATAAGTTCAACTAAAATCCGCTATCTGGTACAGAAATATCGGATATCGGGGTAATCTAAAATATCGAAATATCGGTAAAAAAAAGAAAAATATCGGAATATCGGTAACCCTCTCTCAGGATTGGCGAATTGAAGAATATATTTTGTTTCCGGGTACCGCGGGTCTTTGATTCCGGCTGAATATATCGTAAGGAAATCTGGTAAGGCCAAGTAAATTTGATTTTCGGGATAGCGTGACATGATTCAAACTTAAATGCGGTGTGTGGGTTTCTTAAATTAGTTCTTTTTAAGAAAGGTAAATGCTCATTATGAAAGTTTAATGTGGGGTTTTCTTAACTTTAATTCTATATGACGAGATCATATTGGGGAGTTTGGGAGGTAAGGAGGAAAAGTAAATGTGAATAAACTGAGAAATAAATAAGAAACAGTTCAACAAACAAAACGTAGGTACTTTAGTATCAACCTAATATAAAACAGCTGACAGATTTCATAGAGAACATGTTTGTTCAATCGATAAAAATTACGTTTTTTCGAAAAACTGATTATTAAAAGCATTTAAGAAATGGAAATGCAGTACTATTTAGATAAATAAGATATATGCGCAGGAAGAAAGACACGCGGCAAGGTGAAGACGCTATCCCGGAAACCAAATTTACTTGACCTAAAGAGACCATTTCAAGTTTTCACTTTTCCGGTACATTCATTAAACCCAGCTTTCCAGATGGACTCTTATCATTTGGACAGATATTTCGAACAGAGTAGATGCAGTTCTGACAGGAGCGAGATATTTCTTCTATGAAATTGATAAAAAGTCAAGCTAAGGATAAGATAACCGGAAACGATATATTTTTTTAAATTTAACCGGGGTTCACCAGGGTGGTGATTTTTGACAGATATTCTCACCG
This sequence comes from Nanomia bijuga, assembly GCA_032273505.1. Lineage (NCBI taxonomy): Eukaryota > Metazoa > Cnidaria > Hydrozoa > Siphonophorae > Agalmatidae > Nanomia > Nanomia bijuga. The sequence continues at coordinate 5,717 of JAUKPT010000135.1, read as the reverse complement.
GGTTAGCCTGCGGGATGGATCTTACCGGTGCGCATAGACACGGTTTTTTCAAACATGTTAAAAATTTTAATTGAATTTGTTGACAGGCCCGAAGGTGAGGCATGATGAGGCAGATGCCTCACCTAAGATCTTAATTCTTAAATAATGGCCTGACCCAAAATACTTCATAAACAAAGTTTCGAAAAACCGTATATTTACTTGACTGCAATTTTAGAAAAAGTAATATATTTTCAATGAATATAGCCCCCGCCTCTGGACCCCGTTCGGATGCCTCAATCTCCCAACTGAGGTACTCGATTTACGCCCACCGGGCATTCTACTCGTATCGCTCGATTCGTACGCATGCATTGCATCGCCAGTACTTTGTCAAGAGCTTCGGTTCGGACCTGTTTGTCGATACTCTCTACGTCTCTAAAAAAACAAAACAAACCGTTTACAAGAGAGAACACAAAAACATATCAATTTTATGAGATTAAAATCATTTTAATGATCTAATTAGTTGTGAATAGTAGGTTTAATTATATTAGTTAAACTGTTGATGACAAAACGAGATAAGCTTAATGACATTAAATATGTTATGGAGTATGTTAACAAATAAATAGGGATAACACTTCCAGATGACGTAACCGTTGGTCTGTACAGTTATCGCCTTTATCACGGAGAAGTGATGGACTTGTATACATTGATTGTGGACGCCTAAACTCCTGATGAAGCATAGATTTTTGATTGAATGGAGGGGAAAATGTTACCTATGAATGGTAAAAATTAAGTTTCTGCTCCTTGGACTTATCATAGTTTATCAGGAAAAAATACATTAGATGTAACCTTTTAAAACGCCAATATATTCTTTTTTCTTTGCCAGCACATTCTGAAAGTATAACAGATTGACATCTATTACCTTATATTTGAAAGCCTACTGATAAAGAACAAGTCCTTGGTTCTTAGTCATTGGTAGGTCTCGAAGTAATAATTGGATTCGTTTAAAGATGTCCTTTGAAAAGCCTTTTTATCAATATTAGTGGAAAATAAAATAAGTCAGGAAATATTTTAAAACAATCAATACACGTCTGTTCTGTATTACGTAGTAAAATATTTAATTTCATAGTCGTTGAAAACAGCTTATAGACTTGACTTGACTGCCTTAGATGCATACTCCGCATAGCATTTTGCAACATTCTGCTTGATAATATCCTTACATCTTTCTATCTTTGGTCATTCTCTATGCAGTCAACAGAGTATTCTGAGCGTAATGCAATAGTTTTCCCTTATCAAAAGGTAGCAGTTCTGATAAACTGTTCAAAAATCGGTTCGTACGCTTAACCTAGAGTTTGGCAAGGGAAATAGGATGGGTTCATTTTGACCCCCTTCCCTTCCCTCAGTCGTAGTAGGCTTACATGTCGGAGGTTCATTGCCGCTGTAGAAACAACCATGAAGTTGCAGAGCGGGTAGAATCATTTACCGACACCCCGCCGGTACCCTTCAGTGGCAGATCTGGTCCTTTTTTGAGTATCTTCAAAATGGGTTTCACTTACGAATGGTCTTACAGGAGGCTTATTCTGGTTTCCAAATGGTTGGATTTGGGAGCTCCATTATCTTCTATTATAATTTTTCTACTCAAAATAGAAATATTCTCTCTAAAATGAGTGTATTCATGAATAAACTGAATACATTCCGTATCCGTCACTGCCCATGATGTCAACACCACGATTGGAAAACTTAAAATGGTCTCTTTACCAGATATATCATACAGCTGGAAGCAAAGATCTGTGGTACTCAGAAGCTAAAAATATTATGCAGCTCTGTTCACAGTCGTCTGACCTATCAAACATTTTTCGTTGAATATCTCTCTCTAGCCTTATATCATTAGTACCAAACCCGTCTGTACACCTGTCTCGTGAATGTCAAACAACATCGCAAATATAATCTCGAATAATCGCGTTAATCGTGATGATCGCGTTAACATTGACGCGTATCGTTTGATGGAGATGGCGCAGTGTTCGAAACGCAGTGACACAAGTCCGTGGGAATGCAACTCACATGGCGACAAATTAAACGGCGGCACACATGTTCATGTCAAATTAAAGATGGTGTTCGACATACATAATTTTTGTAAAATCTTTGCAGATATGAGATAATCGAAGGTGAAGTCATATGATGAAGCAGTCTAATCAGATAAGTAACCTGACAGTTTGATTTCTTTTGGCTTTTGGACTAACTGTATTTGAGAATCTCAACAATAAAAATTAAGTTTCCAGTAACCTGCAGTTAATGCCGTGTACTGTCAAACCCTTTAGTGATTGCAGTCTTGGTTATTCATCCATGCAGTTGGTCAATTCTTCTATCAATAATTCAATAATAAAACAAGAGGGCAAATCGCTTAGTGGCATCACTGCCATCTTTAGGGGTAGGCCTAACAGGCTATAGCCTTAGGCCCCGCGATTCCAGTCATAATGTTGTTAAGCCCCTTGCAAATAACCTCTTTTTTGTTTTTGATAAAGGTCTATACCCATATACCCATATACTCATATACCGATATACTCATAAACCCATATACCCATATATACCCATACTTTCATAGGGGTCCCGCGCTCTCTTTTTTTACCTTAACCCCACAATCCTTAAATTCGACACTGTGTGGCATCATCTTCTCAATTGAGATGATATCGATATTGTTCCGCCTGTGTAAACCAACGTGTGTAAGTTAAGCATCGTCGTCGTGAGATACTTACTGGATGGGGGACGCGGATGGTAGAGTTCAGTGTCATTACAAATGATGCAATAAAATGCACTTGACTCGGGCTCTTAGCGACTTAGCGTTTGGCAATGCCGACGGGTCGACCCATGCCATGTGAGAGAAATTGGGTAGTCAATTGGTAGCTGACAAAACACTAAGTGGGACTTAAGCCACTGTCTCGATGAGCACGTAAAGAGCTTGTGCATTGCTGTTCCATCAAAAGTGCAGACCATTAACCATGAAACAAAATTGCGTAAGGTATATATCATCAGACGTTCTGCACTGACATTTATGTCTATCTATTTCGTATAAGTCGTCGCGAAACGCGGCAAACTATCAAATCCAATTATAGTAATTGTCATCAACACTTGATGTATCTATGGATACCTCGATTTATTTGTATCTTTACTCCATAAGTCCCGTCAAAACTGAAGTTATTTGAAACATATCCCAAGTGGTATGGAGACCGGCGATTCTAAATAATGAAGTATATTACAAAATTGATTTCATGAGAGATCCGACAGATTAATTAGGAAAATCCCCGTTTAGTGAATCATGGTTGCCAAGGTATCGTCTGCGTTCGCGGGTAAACGTGCTTGTGAAGTAACCACCTGTCTCGGTGAAATCGAAAAACAATGGCTCCACCATTTCCCTATAATTGTTAATCAGCAAGAAATATAGAAGAAGATGTCCTAGTAGGCAGTCAACAGTCAACCCCCCCTTTCTTTTTGGCAACTCTCCCTCCTCATATTTGGGCGACATATCACATACTACTAAGCATTGGCGAATCTGGATCAATTCCCGAGTGTTTTTAAAAGTGATATTTGCCCCAATCTGTGTGTAAATTTTGAAAATTAAAGCACTGGAAAAGCATTTAAACACGAACTCCAGGACCTATTTTCAGAGTGTTTCATCTTAAACCCAGTTTAACAATTTATAGGGCCAACTTAGTATTAAATGATAAAAACATACCAAAAAGATTCCTCATATCAAAAATCACGAAGACAATGTAGACACTTCAGATCCACCAACGCAGAGATATCTAAGTAGCCCGTGGTCTTATGTTTATGAAACTAAAACATCATAAAACGTCAGATATAGTCTTTATATTATTTATACCTCTCCTTTTGCAGACAGAATTTATATTTTACAATTTCATCTTCGTATTTTTCAGCCTGAAAATATTCTTTGTTTGGGAGGCGAGAAACCCGGTTACGAAGAGATCAAATTAATCGATTTCGGAATGACGAGAGTTATTATCGAAGGCGAAGAAGAGTCGGCTATCTGTGGAACGCCGGAATTTGTCGGTAAGTAACATTTGAATGTTTGCCCATTTTTACAGTCTAACCTACCCATCTTTGAACTGCTCTTAAAAAATAAAAATCGATTTGACGACATTATCAAGGGTGGGGCTTATTTGACGTATTTTATTATTAAAAAGAAATTACAAAAATGTATGGAATATCAAGAGCAGCTTTCATTTCACAAATCATTTCCTTTTTGGTCTATGGTAAAGACAGTAAAACCACGGACATATTGAACTTTTCTTTAGTGAAGAAATGAAGTGATTTCATCAATTCGTTCGAGTGCATCGGTCTTCACTTTTTTTATCGTGATATTGAAGTTTCCCGTCCGTGATTCTAGTAGTCCGTGGTAGGAGAAAAATTATCGGTATGCTGCTTCATTGGTTGGATATTACGTCATCAAGAAACTGATTGGTTCTCTTATAATTATTTTAATGAATTCAAGTTTTGTCAAAAAGAAATGTGTGACATTTTGAAATGAATTAAACAGATTCTTGATGATGTCACTTTCGACCAATCAAATGGCAAAATTACTGATAATTTGTTGACAATCCTTTAGAGTTTGGTTTTGTTTACGCAGAAAGAGAAAACTATCTGACACACCTCATCTGATAATTTTCAACTATAGAACACAAATATTTCGAATAATTTGAAAAAAAGGTTTCAATCTCATGATCTCAGACAACCATTTGCATCTAAAGTGCATCTAAATGACGTCATTAGCGGCTAATTATCAGAAAAGTGCTTAGAATGAACCGATAAGAAACAATGAAAGTTATTCAGACCTGCGATAAAAATTTAGAAAGCTTGACCTGGCTTTAATAACAAAGAGTCCAAAAGTCTTGTCTTGTGGTCTTTCGCATTTGTTGTAGGTTGTTGTAGATAACTCATTGTTAAAATTAATTTACTACATAAGTCTCGCCTTAGTTCCTTTTCTAAACGTATTTTATTTGAGTCCGTTCATCTCATCATAGGTCCTTTTTAATTAACATGGTTGTAGAAAGTGAGAATTTGGAAAAGTTAAGCTTTAATTATGGCTGACCAGACTTAAAAAAGAACATGATTTGAGCAGAGCTCAAGAATCTTAAAACTTTCCGAGCCACACGAAATCTTAGGTATAAATCTGCCGAACTAGTCGACAGCAGAAATCTTTTATTTCGTCATCTAGGAAGGGCAGGCGAGAAAATGATAGGGATGCCGGACCGCGCCACAGCTGTTCGGGTAGGATTCTCCAGTTCTGGATTTGAGTTCAGTTACCAATGGCGACTTTTAAAATGCACATCTGTGAAAAAGGTGTTGCTGATTTCGTTTTGTTAGGAACTATTAACGTAGTCCAAATGTCATTGTTTTTGCGAGAACATGAGTGGACGTCACAGCTGACTGATCATAGCCTCTACTCTGTACACGGCCATACATCTTGCCGACAAGTTACCTATTCAACACGCTCTTGAGTTATTGGAGTGTATAACAGAAAACCTGTTAATATTTTTTCGAAATAACAGATTAACAGGTAATACATAAGACTATGTATAAACCTTTTATTTGTCTCAATGTATCAAGAATGTATTTATTGTTTAACGACATTTTATAATGATAAAGCTCTTTCTAATGAGGTATAGTTTGGTATTATGATGATATAAAATGGATAATAATGGTTAACTATAGAATCAGTACATAGC
>JAUKPT010000134.1:0-26344 GCA_032273505.1 Nanomia bijuga | reverse complement strand
ATATCTGCATTTTAGAATTTGAAATTTATACATAGTTTGATAAAAGTAAATAATACTTAATAGTTCGTATAAATGGCAAAATTTGTAGCCGCCCCCCCAAGAATTTTTGCCCGTTGCGCCTATGTGCATATCAATGGTTACAATGGAAACAATGCTTGGCAATTCCTAGTTTCCTACTTATAAATAAATCTACATAAAAGGAAACAATGTATACTTAACATTAACCCCTTTGGCCGGAATACTGCTGCCATATACTGTGGATAGCAACGCTATCAACATTGATATTTTCCTGTTGCTCTGTCTTTAAGAAATGCCGAGATATTCTTATATGTTTGAATCGTTAGTCATTAATATAATTCCGAGACAAGCATCACACAAAAATACGCCATGCTGACATCAGAACCAATCAACGCAAGGTCATCTAAATACATCTCTTCCATCAATTCTAATCTCTAGATGTCTCTAGATATCTAAATATGGAATATTTTTACAAGATCTCAGTGTAAAACTTCAGAAAAATTCTCAGTGTCCGTGTCAAATTCATTAATATCTAATTATATCTCATTACCAGTCTTATGTGAAACTAATTGGTTTTAAATGAGATTCGGTTGAATGTTCGCGTGTCATTAATTAGCGGTAGACAACCTCTTAATGACTAAAACATGAAAGTCAATTTATGAACTTATGGTGAAGTAAATTGCAGATTCATGTGTTGGCAAGAAAAAAGTGGATTTTATTTAGTGCGACAAGCTTAACGGAGAAGTAACACATTTTCATGTCCAGGTTTAAGATCTTGAGGTCGCAAGTCTAAGAAAATGAAGAAAGTGTTGGTTGTAATCAGCGGCTCAGCCAAAATCTTGGAAGATGAAAAATCACAATTATAGGTATAAACTGCTAACAGCAGTGTGCATTGAATACGGATCTTTATCAGAAACTTCAGGTATGAACAGTTTAAGAAATCTTAAGCTGACCACGCTTCAGGATCTCACAGAATTCTGCAGAATCCCTGGGAAATCTAGGAATCTCTTAAAATCTCAGAAATCTCTAACATTTCAAATTATATATAGCTTAAAAATAAAAGCTTTCTAACACCCAAGTAGCCCTTCAATCAGGCACGTAGCTGACCTTCAACATTTAGGGGGAATCGAAAATTGAAGGGGGCAAATCGTAATAATAAATAACAAAATTGAGTGAATTCAAAGACATTTTATGATTTTAAGCCCCAAAAATACATGATACCATGAGATTTTTTGAATATTTTATTTCTGGAAGGGGGCAGTTTGTTGAGAAAAATTCTATTTGGAGGGAATCAACCCAACCACCACCCCCGTGCCCCCTCAGCTACGTGCCTGCCTTCAATATTGATTCTTGTCCAGGTTTAAGATCTTGAGGTCAAAAGTATAAGAAAATGAAGAAAGTGTTGGGTGTAGTCAGCAGCGTAGTATCTCCGGCTTAAGATATCCTATGCAAGCCACGCTTCAGGACCTCTCAGAATCCAACAGAATCCCTGTGAAATCTAGGAATCTCTTAGAGAATCTTAGAAATCTCTGACCTTTCGAATTATATATAACTTAAAAACACTCAAGTAGCCCTTCAATCTTGATGCTTGTTCTCACTCTTGCACAAAATTATATTAGCTTCCTTTTCGGTTGCTCAACAACTTTTCGTTCTTACAAAACGAAAGACCACCATTGCACCAGGTGTCACATATCGATTCGTAACAGTCAGTGTTTCACAACATCTGAAACCTTGTTTTAAAAACACATTCATAATGAAAAATCAAGATAAGATTCAGATCAAACTAACTACACTTCAATAGATAACAATTTGTTAGAAAGCTGAATCGTGTAGGAAGAACGTATCATGTATTAAAGAAACAGGCGTGGACAGTTTCACTGCAATAAATGTTAGTAATAAAACAACTATTCAAGTCTAAGGGCATGTGTGAATTCATCATCTACATAGTTTCATTTTTAAGATAACTGTTATCTTCTTAATCTTTGAAATAAGTACAGTGTGGGTACAAATGTGCTATAAAGGGGATTCTTAGTCCTGAGAACGGTCTATTCAGTATTTCTGCGTTGAATATCCATAGTCATTAATAGCCATTCCTTAAGGCTATTTATACAATCTTCCATACACATATCAACTAAACCTTTATTTTTTACTTTGTTATCAAATCCTTAGATCTAACCACTTTCACACGATTATCAATTGATATTAAGTTTCAAGTATCTATTATAAGTTTTCCCCAAGCTCCAAACCAATCTCCCAATGCCATGAGGATGAAATTCTGGGAAATCTTTATAAGAATTACCAACAATAAACATAGTATAACAATAGAACATTAGAACAAGAGCACAATGTAACATAATTGTTTTCATAAATGTAAATGGGCCTAAGAGGTATCCTAAAAATACGCCATCAGCCAGTTTTAGGTACGTTTCCATGTAATTTTGAAATGAGATGGATAGATAGTAATGAATGATCACTTTTTCCTCTTGTAAAGAAAAAAGTTGAATAACGGGTTATTGTCTTAATCAGACTGCCCAACCTTCAAAGATGTCAAGACTTTGGATCTGAACCCTCCCTTTTCACTCCCCAAATTATTATTTTGAATAAATAAGTACGAATCAGAACAGGTTTTGTGAAGCATGACTGTTAAGATGGACTTGAAATTCCAATTTTGACAATTTTTACAGTGTCCAACAAGCAATAAACAGTGGTGGATCTGGAGTTTTTCCATTGTCTTCATGTCTCGTTCAATTTCTTCCCCGGACAAGGGTAGGGATATCACCTTCTAAAGCCTATCCCACTTTCTTCTCCCATCCTCGGAGAGGTGGGGGGGGGGGGGGGGGGGTGCACCAAAATCTTGAGCGACGCAAGAACACACTCATTTCTAATTTTTAATTTTTGACCAAGTTGGCCTTACAAATTGTTAAACTAGGTTCAAGATGAGAGAAAATACTCTGGAAAATAAAATATTTGTTTACGAGCGTTTCCTGTGCTTCAAATTTCATAATTTCCAACAGCTTGGGGTAAATATCACTTTTGAAGACACTCAAAAAATTAGACCGATCCGCCACTGATAAACAAATTTCTACAACAGAGCAAGAAATGTTAATTACATAAAGACATGTGTCTGTCAAAAGAAAAACAAGTCAGACAACAAGTCTTACTTCCGGACGTCCAAAATATTGTATCGGGTTCTGTGAACTCTGAATGTTTACTTCCCTGACAAATTATCAACTTTCTCTGTAAACAGTCTAATTGAAATTAATTGGTCGATAATTTTGAGATATGGCGGGAGATGATGTCATCGATTAGATCAAGAATTAAAAGAATTTCTTTGATCTGAAGACGGATTTCATTGTGCGAAAGGTTTCTGACCGAAAGTTCTTTTACGAATTTACTGAAAATAACTACATTTTGTACCAGTATTACGCAAAAAAAAAAAATATGTGTGGTTCCGGTTACAAAGGTTTGACAGGGAAGGGTCGGTCGGTCGGGGTTTTATTTCATTTTATTTTTTATTTTATTTTATCCTATCGTCTTATAAGGAAAAATGTCTCCATAGTTTGAATACTTATTAAGGATGGAACGTTAGTCGGAAGAATAGATAAATGTTTACTCACTCAACGTTCCCTTTATTCCCTAACGATTAGGTTGAAGTTGAAGTTGAAGACAAATCTAAATCTTTGTATACTTTTTGACAAGAAAATCGTCAATTTTACAATTTTGATCGCGAAAAGGAAAATATATTCTTTCGGGTCGATAATCTTTACGCCAGGTAACCGGAACCACACATATTTTCTTTTTTGGCCTTGCGTCTTTAACTGGTTAAGTTGTTGATTTAAGTATGAAATCGCTTTGAATCGGTCATGAAATATAAGGGTGGTACCAGCGAAACGAAACAGAGCGTGAAAAACAAGAAGAATCAATCTACCAATTCAGTTTGAATAAAGAACAGTGAAATTCAAAGCATAATATTCTACCACGTGTTTTTTATAAGCGTATTGTTTGTCGGATATCCAGGCTCGAGTCTTTCCTAACATCATGTTTATGGGTGAATCAAATCGGGGTGGATGGGTAAAGTACTGGACGCTAAGAATATATACATGTTTTTTATATAAGAAAGTATTTTATAAGAAAGAGCATCGAAAACAACGCTAAGAGGTGGTTGGGAATCCAAGGGTATTTCGGCGCGGATATATCGATATATCCGTTGTACACATATATCCGTTGTCCCGGTGTACCGGCGTAGCGAACCCCAATATAAATCGCCCCTTGATTATCGCTAATGAAAGGGTAAAATAGTAAAATGGAATTGAAATCCGACCCTGCGTATGCTTATAACAATTATGCTTATGAAAACACATATTTTGTACCACTGGTATCAACCGGAAAAGTTTGATAAGAGAAATAACGTAGCCTCATGGATGAAAATTTATTTAGGCTTGTGACTTGAACCCCCCCCTTTCTCTTCGTCTCACACTTCTCATTTTTATAATTACTCAATAATTTCACTTTTGTAAAAATCTTAATGAAATTTCCCAAATCAAATAAATCAACACGAGTTTTCAACTTCATTTTCAAATATTGACTGTACATTTTCAATGTTTGTTCTTCACATGTTTGAAGAAAACATTATTATTATTACTCTGTAAAGTTTGCATTTCATCAGTTATTCGAAGTAAGTGATGATACAATACTTAGCTCGTTTTCTGTCTAAGACATTGGACTAACATGACTAACATCTACGTACTGGTAATGCATTGGCATTATGGTAGAAGGTATTTGCATGTTAACCAAAAACATGCCTTTGGGAAAAATCCCATAAAAAGTCTATTATAATTATTATCACCAGTTGTGGATTTTAAATGTATTCATTGTAAATTCATGAATACACTCATTATAGAGGGGATAATGTAAAATAGATAGAAATAAACTACAGAAATAATCATCGGGAAACCATCGGACAAGTAAAAAAGACTACAGAAACAATCACCAGGAAAAACCGTCGGACAAGTAAAAAAAAACTACAGAAATAATCACCGGGAAAAACCATCGGACAAGTAAAAGAAAACTACAGAAATAATCACCGGGAAAACCCATCGGACAAGTAAAAAAAACTTACAAAAATAATCACCGGGAAAAACCATCGGACAAGTAAAAAAAACTACAGAAATGATCACCGGGAAAAACCATTGGACAAGTAAAAATAAACTACAGAAACAATCAGTGGACAGGTACACCGGGCAAGTTTCACCGGGCAACTAATACAGGACATGTTTTTCATTTGAAAATTATATCTAACGATATCCTTTTACCGCTCTTACCCCCTTGACAGAAACAGTCCGTTAAACGTGACAAAACCTTTTTTGTCCATGTCCCCTTATAGCTTGCAAAAAGAATTTGCAGTAAACATTGTGAAACAAAAGTTGCAAGCTTTTAAACGAAATACTGCAATTGTGGCCAAAAAACATTATTAAGTCAATTAAAACATGAAAATGAAAACCATAGTTACTCTTATAACAAAGAATTCTTGGTCAATTTTGGCCCACAACTATTCTTTGCTTGCCTATATCACCGTGAGAATAGATAAGAAAAAGTATGTGCATAAATGCCTGAAGAGCTTTTGGTGCGAAAATATACAAAAAAGGACCGCAGTTTTAATCAGATTTCTTGGAATTGTAAGCACCTTTCTAGGCAAAAGTTTATAAAAGCTAACCAGCAAATGTGCAAGAAACTACAAAACAGTAGAAAACCTTTTCCACCTTCATTTGGCATTTAAAGTATTTTTTTGCAAGAAAGTCCTTTTCAATTACAAATTTCTGCTAAATATACTGCTAAAAAGCAGTAGCATTCGCTGAGTTTGGAATTTCACGTTGGTACAGCAAATATTCATTATTCATTTCCCAGCAATGTTTACGAAAAACACATCTGACATCTCAGCGGTTTGTTTACAAGAAAAACATGTTTTTAGCAGGAGTTCTACTGCTGTCAACATCAATAAGAAAACTTCATCATTGGCCATATAAATGGAATACTACAGTGACCTCATTTTACGTCTAAATAAAGATTTTTGACATCTTGTCTATAAGTCAATTAAGGAGGTATTTTCTTATGCCGATTGATGGTCTTTGACTACAATGAATCTTGCAATATCATGATTACGACAGCATTATTAGACGTTTTTGCATCTGCGGTATAAATGTTTCCTTGTTTTCTTTTATTGCAGCTCTTATATGAAATCTGCTGACCGCCTTCTATCGTAGTTTATAAGTGGAATTGGACCGGCTAATGTAATGTAGGGGTGGTCAGGTTCGATCCTTGTAACATCTAATAAACACTTCCTTTGGTTTTCAAGAGTGCTTCCTCTAATTTCCTAACCAGTCGTTTCTGAACCACTAGATACAGCCTCTCAAATCATGAGTATAAGTGTAGGTTGGATTTACTTGGATATTAAAGGATATGAACAATGGTTGTGACATAATTTGGAGTATAGAAAGCCTCAAATGTAAATGTAATGGCAAACTTAACTATGAACATAGTTTATGATTGCTTAAACGTGGCGAAATGTCAAAAGCATCGTTTAAAAACAATCGGAAGAGGCGAGGGAAGAGGTTCAGACAGGGCCAGAATATTTATGATGTTTATCTATAATTTTAGAACCATCCTAACCAGATTTTTACATGGATTTGGGAAATGTAATGAATACACCTATTGGCACTGAACAAACCTTTCTGATAGAGAAACATCAGTACCGCTAAGCTTACTGATAGAAAATAGTTGAGTCAGACTTTAAGAGGAATTTATTAACTTATCCAAGGTCATGACTAAGTTGGTTATATGTTTGATCAATAAGTGACAAAAGAAGTCAAAATCAGAATGAACCTGTAAAATGGAAATGTCAACATTAGTAACATAAGTAACAAGAGTTGTGAATTAAAAATCTATTACACACACTCCTAACACAACTCCAAAAAAGCGACAATAGTGTGACAAAAACAATAAGAGTTGCGAATATAGAAAACATAAAGACAGAAACTAATAAAAAAATTGACCATGCATGACGCTTAGGGTTTTTCTCATGCGAGCACAGTTTAGAAGCAACAGTACTGTCAAGTAGACAATAGTGTGTTTGGTAATACTCGCCGAGATTAAGACAACAGCAAAGTTCGAATTATCGAATTTCGACTTAAGGTTTTTGTTAATATCTATCTTTTGACAATCAATAGGTTCAAAAACAAAGCTGAGAGTATAGAGAACAAACAACCCGAAATTCTAGACTTTTTGAAAAAATCTAAACTTGACAATTCGCATTACCGAAAATACTGCTTAGCCACAACCACCCTCCAAACATAACTCCGCAACTCGCGATTTTAGTTTCTTAAAACACAAAAAGCAACTCGCAACTCGCGATTTTATTCTTTTAAAAAGCAACTCGCGATTTTATTTTACAACTCGCGATTCTAGTTTCTTAAATCACAAATTGCAACTCGTAACTCGCGATTTTAAATAGCAACTCGTAACTCAAAATTCGCAACTCGTAACTCGCGTCTTAGTAAAACTCGCCACAACCAGCGTACTGTCAAGTGGACAATAGTGTTTGGTAAAACGTACAAAAACAAAGATGAGAGTAAAGAGAATAAACAACCCGAAAATACAAGACACTTTGAGAGGGTCTAGACTACCGCGTAGTCAACTATAAAGGGAACAGAAGAGAATTGGGGATGGGATTAATGAGTAAACAGAACAAGTGTAATAAAAAATAACACTACCACCAAAAACTCATGACGCGCGAGTTTTCTCTCATCAGTATGGAACTGATGAAATTCAAATACCAGTACTGTTATACCTGCCAGGTATTGAGAACAGGTGGCGTAAGGACTTCACACAAACAAACATAACAAACAAAACAGGCAACAATATGGCAAATTGCACACAGTGGTCAAAACTAAGAAGGACAAAATTGATTAGGTATTGATGACGTTCTTATAAAATCCTATCAATAAAGACTGTTCATGTTAATCTATTAACACAGCACGATGAAATCGGTACGAATCACTGTTAATCTCAAAGTTTAATACAGTTTGAAAGGATTACGTCCAATTGTGACTGTTAATTTTATAATTGGGTTTGATGAAAAAAGTTTGCCTAAATCAGGGTATCGATAAATCCCATTTAATTGGATTTGACTACGTTTTAAATCTAATAATTTCATTAAAAGGGGGTAATTATGAAGTTTATCAATGATTTCGCCATACATTTGGCTTTGGTCAATGGGTTTACAAAATGACCTAAAAGTCTTGTTAATGAGATAATTAACAAAGCGGCGAATATAAAAGAAACCTAAGCTTACCATGACGTCTGCGAATCGAGATCGAGAGCCGGCAAGTTGAAGGGGATAGTTCTGAAATAATTCTAATGGGCAAAAGATTATAGCAATGAAAGTAAGTTTCATAAGAGGTACCGGTACATAATGCCACTTGTATGCTGTAAATTAAAACATATTTGTGAAAATTATTGAAATGTTTTATGGGTTAGGTAAAATAGAGAGTCAGCTACAGTGGATTTAAGGGTTTAATCCTCCTGGGAAAGTGAATTTGGGTAATACATTGTATATGTCGGTTTAAATTGTAGGTTGGGCGTAGAAGACTAAAGATTTATGCAAAGCCTTGTTAAAGCTTAATATTGACATAATAAAATTATGATTCATTTTAAAAAAGTTAGGATATTGAGTTTAGTAGCTACGTTTCCTGGTTGAATTAAGGAATGTTAAGGACATAGAGACTAAAACATGAAGTGCATGTGACTTATTCAACTTATTCGACTCGTCTGTTATGACTTATTTGGACTTCTCAGAAAAATAGTGACAGCGTCTTGTTCTAGTGATTTATTTTTCGCTTGAAGTTTTCTGGTTTCGATCAAAGTCGGTCCATCTAGTTTTTCTCAACCATCAAAATAACAAACAAACCATTTCTCTGTGAAATCTCGAGTTTAATTTTAAAACAAGTCGCATAGAAGAAAACGAAAAACCAAATAATAAGGAATTCCAACCCCTATCAATCGAATTGAAAACCTATCTAACCGCAAAGTGAATAAAAGATGGTTACAGAGGAAAAATATGTTACTTTTATTGATTCAACTCAACATGTGTAGCGTATTGACCAGTTCGTATTGTCAAGCTTGCATTGCACATTTAACTCGTATATAAAAGAGGGTGTATACGCCAATAAAAGATGTATTCAACATCCCCAAGACAATTGTATCAATATATTTCATGGCTAGCTTTCCAGTTGGGATGATTCTTGATAAACAGTTGAAGAAAACAGTTCAAGAGAAGAAGAAAATGAACATGTCGTGACTTTTGGGCAAACGATCACGAGAAAGATAAGAATCACAGTTTGGGTCACCATTGTATTCACTCGTCAATGATTTTGATTTAACACTTTAGGGACACTTTTGAAAGGTTCACCCTCCATCAGAGATTATTTATTTACCATGTCTAATTAACCTTGGTATGCACCTTCTTCTTGCCAAGTCAAAACAAATCAATATGACTTAGCTAAACGACCCAATTGGTTATATCGTTCGCCTTAATCAGAAAGGCCAATCTAATTTTAGTATCTTTGGGAGATTTCACAATTTAGTCATCAAACGAAAACGTTGTCTTGATCAGCCTGTTTGTCGTGGTACTTGTGTCATTTGGCTATCGTAACAAAAATCTCAACAAGGTCGTCGTTTTTATTACTCATTTTGATATCTTCCATCAGTACCAAAATAAGTTTGGCCCTTTTGTTGAAAGCAAAGGTCTCAAACGAAACTATATGAACCACGTTACAAGTGGAAACTCTCAAGTACCTATCATCTAATTACACAGAAACACTCAACTACTTGGCTTTCTCTGTCAACTTGACAAATTCCAAATATAATAAAACATATCCTTCCATTATTCCAAAAATAACTCGTCATATCATATGTGGGTTGCATAACAACCTTCCGCATTAACCATATATTAACCCTAATAATAACCTTAATCCGATACCTCAAAGAAGCACTCGCTAGTCGTAAAACATAAATCCGCCAGATGATCCCCTTATTCTTCTCGAAATAGACATACCCGTAAAAAAAACACTCTTATCGAAACATACAAAAAGACAAACGATAAAACTCTTTAAAAAAAACGAGAATTGCTCGCTAGCGCCGGAAACACGCTATACATTATCTCATAACCTACTTCCGTCTGTTATGCGGTTTAACTCGGTTGGTATACAAAAGATCAATGAGGAAAACTTGTTAACTCTTATCCCTTGAGGACAATTAAGAACATGAATAATCGTGTTGTCAATTTATTACCGGATGAAACTAGAACAGCAGGATGTGTCAGGGGACGAATGAGAAACAAGACTTGCACTCGGTGACGTCGCTCATAGTTACAAAGTGGGAGATGTTCAAACGAATGAATACCCAACAGTGTAATAACAGATTTCTGCTTAAGAAATCCTTCCGACAAAACTAGCCAAAATGCCAACAATGTTAGCTAAAATATCCGACAAAATAAGCCAAAAATCCGAAAAAATTATCCAAAAAAAAAAAAAAAAAAAAATTAGCCAAAAATTCGAAAGAATCAACTAAAATTTGACAAAACCAACCAAAAATCCGACAGCCTGATCAAAAGTCTGAGGGCATAACACCCCCTCCCCGCATTCCCCTGTTAGCAACCTATGTGTTGAACTTGATGCGAGGAAAGGACTCACAAGGTTATGGGATGTCATTCGTCTGTTTGAACAGCATTCATGCATTATGAATGAACACGGATGGGGAAAAGGGCGAAGCTGGCTACAGTCGTATATCCTGGAGATAGCACTGAATAGCTCAGTCAAAATTGACACGTGTCTAAAGAAATAAGAATGACCTTTTTAACGGAAGAAAGACGAAGCACTATCACACATTTTTTTGATGTTGCCCTTTAGAACGCAGCGAGTAACTGAGTTGAAAAGGGAAATTAATAACATCACTCAGTGTCTTCCTTACACTTGTTCAGGTGATGATGTTGAAGGTTCAGACGATGTTAAACCGTGCAAAGTTAAACAAGTCTATTGTACTGCTATGCCTAACGTAGTTTGTCTTGTTTCCATACAAAGGACCTCTCTCCTTGTTTTTGTACCCTCTTGAGAGGTTAACATGATAATAGTAACGTAACAAGGTAGCTATGGTTAATGTTTAAAGTGAATCACTGTTCCTACAACTATAGTTTAACAAGTCTTTGGTACTGTATTTGTACTGCTAAACTTAACGTAGTCTTTTTTCTACACAATGGACCCCTCTTTTTGTTTTCATATCCTCTTGAGAACTTGAGGTTAACAGGGTAATAGTAACGTAACGAGGTTGCTTATATGGTTAAAATTTCAAGTGAATCACTGTTCTTACTTTTGTACTGTTTCGTACTGCTAAAGCTAACGTAGCCTCTATTCTGAGCTTTCTTTATTGTTTCAACATCTTCTGTTTTTTTACTATTGTACCATCTTGAGAGGGAAACAGGGTAATAGAAACGTAACAAGGTTGCCTAGATGATTAAAGTTTGCTTTAGTTTCTTTAAAATAGTTTTTGAAGTGTGTACACTTATAGTAGGTTTTTTGAATCACTGTTCCTAGCTATAACTGTGGAAAACTGAAGGTAACACTTTGCAACACTTGACATTAAAAATTATAATTAAAAGACACCAAAATGCTTCAACAGAAAAAAATCTTGCACTAACTCTGTTAAAAAGAAAAAGATATCTGCCAACCTTCAACCTACATCTAACTTTTAAAAATTTAAGAGCAAATCGAAGCAACTTCATATCAAAGGTTTGAAATAATAATCGGTAGGAAGCAATAAAAGCATTTTTATGGACTGTTAATCCCTGCAACAAGCACACAATAATTGATTTGAACCTTTCCGAAAACAAATCTTCAACAGGAGAGTTTGAAATAACCAGATTTTCAAAAGAGTGTCCATATCAAAGACTAGAAAAACCCAATTATAGGAAACAATAAAAGCATTTTTATGGGCTGTTAATCGTATTATCGCTCACACAACGCTTCTCATTCCTCACGTAGCGTTCACACTAACATCAAATATTTTGTGGCTTACGAAGTCACTTCGAGAAGTACTTTCATCACCACCAGTTGATAACGTGTGAACTTGAATCACGTGACATATAAGAGAGGTTTAATATTAATTTCAACCTGCGATGGGTGTTTAAAAACAAACAGGTCCAACACACGCTCTGCGAATATTTCCAGCATGACTATGCGTGATAATTTTAGTTTGAGGGAAAGTGTGACAGGTGGCGAAATGAATGGAGAATCTTGCTTCGCGTGATAACTCAATCACTGTATAAATCAAGCAAAGAAATAATCTTAATCTAACAATCATCCCCCCAACTTTTCTGGAATTTATATTGTTCTTTCAAGAATGTGCCATAGAAATTCTATTGTTTAAGCTGAAACCTCGTACGCCTCTTCAGGAAGTGGTTTACCCTTCGATCCTTTCGATGTTCATCCCTTTATTTGTCGCCAGTGGCGGATCTGGAGTGTCTTCAGTGTCTTCATAAAGACACTCATTTTTGACAAGAGCAATTTTCTTTCGTCAGATTTTATATTATTTAAGACTAAGTTGGCACTGTAAATTGTTAAACTAGGTCAAAGATGACAGCAAACACTCTGGAAAATAGGTCCTGATAAATGTACTTCATGTGTTTCCAGTGTTTTAATTTTAATTTCTTAAAAATTTAGGTTAAATATCACTTTTGAAGACACTAAGAAATTGGGCCAGATCCGCCTGTGGTCGCGGGATGATAAGAAAAAAGGTTTTCCTATGAAAATCCTATGACGATACATACAACGATAGTACTAACAACCCTAATGACATGAGAACATCAAAAGCATCGCCTTGCATTTATTAACGAGAGCTTTTACTTTTTACCCTCTACAGTGCATTGCAGTTTTCTCACCCGAAGAAAGTGTTGCACACCATGTTTTTCTTCCCTCTCAATAGTACTGATGACGAAAGGTTTTCAACTCAACTAGTCACTTTAATCTGCACTAAGTCTATTGAGTTCACAATAGACCATTCATTCCTAAACTATAGTCCACCAATAAGTAAAGTGAAAAAAGTATAGTAGAAGCCAAATATGCTGAAGTAAGATAGTTTATCGTTTTGTGTTACGCGGAGAGAAGATCAAAGCAAGGTTAAGCACCGATGATGAATGACTGAGCTCCTCTTAAGAGCTTAAGATGATTATGCAATAAAAAAGACGCATCTGGTGTGTGTTGACTGTTTGTAACTGGCTACCGTAATTAGTTCTCCCAGTTACTCATTAATCTGTCATTAAGCAGTCATTAAGCCGTCTCTTTTTCTTAAAACGGAATCGGACCGTCGATTAATTAGATTTAAGGGGTGTCAATAAACAAGGAGTTCAGCTCTGAAACTTAAATAAGGCAACACATTCAAAACCAAAACAAACGTACGATGAGACAACACACACTACATCACTAACACAACAGCTCGTACAGGAAACCGATAATAACAAACAAGGGACAACAGCATCAACATAAAGAGTCATAAAGAAACCACAAACAGATATTGTCACCCATTTCCCACGTACGGATTAACTTCCAGCAGCACAGCTCAATAACATATTAGAAAGAGATGGAATAGAGAGATGGAAAAATGGTTGTTTAGGAAAAGCTACAGGAAAATACAATGTTAGCATTTGATTGGTTGAATATTACATCATGAAGATTCTGGTTGGTTCATTTAAATTATTTTTTTAAATCAACCAATCAGAGTTTTGATGATGTAAGGTTCAACCAATCAATAGTCTAAGACAAACTTTTGAGATAGAATCATGCTCATTCTGCATCAGAGTTCAGATAAGAGCACACTAAACATCAAAACATGTTTTTCTCCGGTGATCTGATCTTAAGTCATAACCTTTCAAGTGTCTATTGGATGGCACAAACAACATAACAAGTTCAACGAAGAGATAAAAAGATAAGTGAAGCCACAACACAATAATAGTGACACAAAAACAAGAGCAAAAGATTCAGCATTAGCATGATGGATTTTTGAACAGAGATGAATGTTTATTATCAAGTTTAGCACCAAAAGATTTCCCCCTTCCCTCTTAGCTTCCTTCTCCCTTAAAACCATTTGGCTGCATAAAGTCAGGAAAACTGCAAAAATTGGTCTTTATATGGGATGTTAGTTTCCAGTGCACTGTTAGTTTCTCAAAGGACACCCAAATCCCTAGAAAGTCTTTTTAAAATAAACAAGATAAATATAGATTATATAATATTAGTATTCAGCTAAATTCACCAGAAATTCCCCGGGTGGATATATAATAAGAGCATGGTATATTCATAGTATTTTATGAATTATTCCCCGGCTTTAAATTGAATTCCCCGATCGTGAAAATTTATAGTTAAACCCTTGGTAAAGTAACACGATTAAATAGACAACAAAGTTGGTAGCGTCTACACAACACAGCACAACAAGAATAACAACAACAACACGGGAATCAACGAAATCCATCAATTTCATCGTACCATACACAACTACGTCGTTAATAACAGACAAACAAGCTGTACCAACTATTACTTAACATAGTCGTACAAGTTCGAACGAAACAAAAACACAATCCGTTACACAAGCAAACTCGGATCGCGTGAAAAGTAAACATAGGAAACACAGATAGAGAAAAAAACAACGCTTGACCCTTGAAGATGGAGATTTCCGTATGGACTCTGATAAAACAGCTTCGTATGTGATATTTGTACGTGGAAGTGATCAGTATGATCAGTATGATAAGGGATTGTCAACAAATCATCGGTAAATTTGCCGTTTGATTGATTCAAAATGACATCATGATTGATTCACTTGAAAATATCATCATCAGTTCCAAGTTTTAGTAAGATATCAAATGATGACATTATAAAACCAATAAGATTCTTGATGATCTTTTTTTTCAACCAATCAAACGATCAATTCACTTATCATTTGTAAAAAAAAGGTCCTAAATTTCTTAATGGAATTAGATATCTGATTGAAGATAGGAAGATAGCGCCATCAAGATAGGAGGAAAGATGGATGAATCATCATATCGGAGACAGCTTTGAATTGAAACATTTGTATGATGTACAGTACTGTCTATAAACAGGACTGGTGTGAGATTAGACGGATAAAGAAAAAGGATAGGAAAACAGACACACGACTTAAATCCAATTAGGCACTGTTAAGATGGCTTCATAATAGAGCTATTAGTGTGACTAAATTCGTAAAGGAGAAAGGGAAATGGAGTATGGCCTATGGGTGATTAGAGTATGTGATTATCAGTGGGATTGTTGTGATAAACGTAATTGATGATGTGATTATCGTGTTTTTATCTGTTCAAACTGTTGTGAATCTGATAAGGGCGGCTTCCTTAATGCGGTATGCTCTGAGAATAATTGATCCCAAGGGGATCATTTAGTGCTTTAAATGATCTCTGGAATATCTGAATTTAGCAAAATTAGTAGGGAAATTAGTTAAAATCGTGTTAATATAAAAATATAAAAAGCTACCGCTAATGGCTAAAAGACTAATAAAAGAATAAAAATGTAAAGAATCAAATATAGTAAAAACAATTTCAGCGAGTTTTAGCCAGTGACAGATCGAGGAATATTTCTGAAAGGGGCAAAAAAGGATTGGTGGGAGAATTTTCAATGAAAAGTTTCAAAGGCAAGTTTAAAAAGAAAATATAAGAATCTGACTGGGGCGGAAGCCCTTTTCGCATCCTCTGGATCCGCCGCTGGTTTTAGCCCAATACTAAACTAAAAGAGAACCGAGTTTAGTCAACTGTAAACATGGATAATGGCAGATGATTCAAACAAGCTTTTCTCTAGAGGTTTCAACGACCAGCTTCGAAAATTACTTCGAAATTAACATAACCTTAATTATTAACTTGTTTTTTATAATTAATCTAAATGCGGCCTACCGACTTTCTTTTTTATTACTAATTAATAACACTAACGACTTCCATTTCGGAAATACATGTACATAAAAGTACAAAATGTGTACAATGTAACCGATATATTTCTTCGTCCTGGAATGTCCTAGTCATCCGTTTTATATAAAGAACTATATTTTTTCAATAAACTAGGATTTGAGAAGTAGTTTTAAAGGAAACTAAGTTCGACTTATTTAAAATAACATCAAACTAGTTTGACGCTATGCAAAATATATAAGGTGACATAGAAAGCTATTTAAAAAATTCGACTCGTTCTGTTTAATTAAGTGAAATCCCATAACAACTAAAGGCCCGTAAAAAAATTGTTTTGGCTATCTGACAATAGAGAAAGTTAGCAGGAGGAGTTTACTCTCACATATTTTTTTTGAATAACCTTGTATGATTCCAGCAATTTTTTTGATAAATCTGCCAAGCAACTAATAATAAAACTTTAATAGCTTAGTGACAAAAAAATTGGTTAGCAATTACTGACTTTTCAAAAGAAGAGATGAAGATAATTTAAAAGAAACTATGTACTAGACTCTTTTTAAGCTATCTAATAGTTTTTTTGATATTTTCTTATAGTAAGCTTGGAAGTTTTAGCAAATAAATTAACAGGAATTCATTCATAACCTGAAAAGCAACATCATAGCAAATGAAAAGTTAATAACTTAAGTCAAAACAAAAACGCGATTAAATTATTTTTTCAAGATATTATGTTTCTTATTTTTCAATGAAATTGACATCTAAGTAGATATAATATAAACAATTCTTAGTTCTTATAAATAACAACACTACAAAAATAATGATTTAAAAATTTGTACATACCTATAGAAAAATAAGAAGCAAAAGTGGCGAGTTAGTAGTGATGTCAAACAACACTAGAATTCGGATTTCGAGACGGGACTGGATTCGGAGTTGTCTTTTTCTCCTTGGAATATTTCAGAAGCGAGCGTGGGGCTAAATTGGAATTAGTCCTCCACTCCCCGCTCCGTAATATTTCGTACCCAGCTTTTTTAGTCCGTACTTTTGTATCGAGTTTATCTAACAGTGCAAGATTCTCAGACATTTCTTTACGTTGGTACGCACATAAGTCAATGACGGATTGTAAAAGACCGCGGACACCGTCAATTTCAGAGTATATATTTTCCTCTTCTGCGATCAGGTCCTCGTTTGTTTCACTCGAGTCATTTTCAAGTTCTAATATATCCATTTCATCTGAAAGAGCTTCTATTAGTAAGTTATAATCAAATATTTTCTCGATTAAGTCATTAACGGCTTCTTCCTCTTGGGCGTACAAAGCTATTAACTCATTCCGTTCCAAGTGTTCAAAATCCTCGACATCGTCAATACTCTCCAACTTAATGTTCTCATTTAACGACGAGTAATCCGACGTCGTCTCTAAAGCGTCGTCAAGAGAACATTTACCGTTCTTTTCATCATCTAAATCGTCGTCATCGTTTGGATCGCGATGTAAATGATGAAAATCGTTGTCTTCGTCGTCGTTTGAATCGAGAAGATTTGAATCGTCCATTATAAGCGATGACGTTTCGGTAGGTTGACAGATGTATTTTTCTGTCTCAATATTTTTTTGTTGTTGAATTTTCAGTTTATTTAATTCGTATATTTGTTTTTCAATATCAATTATATCAAGTTCTTTTTTATTATTCGTATTATATCTCGACGTCGTATCTGGTTCAGTGCTACTACTTCGACATGTCGAACTTGAACAACTACGAGTGTCGTCATTTGGATCCGTCGTCGTTGTCGAATTCGACGTCGACGTGTCAAAAGATTTTTCTCTTTTAAAAAGATGTTTTGTATTATATTTAAGTTCGTTTTGTTGTTTATTCGATTTTAATTCTTTTTTGTTTTTATCGCGATCTTTCTCTTTAGATTTTTTATCGTTGACGTTTTTCGACTTTTTGTTGTCGCCCGGTGGTTTATCCGTCGCTTGTAATTTTTCTTTCGTCTCGTCTTTAGAAGATTTCGACGATCGCTTACTACGCCGTACCTCCATAAGTTTTTTATTATAAAATTTCTCTTTGTCCTTACGTTCGTCCTCTTTTTCGCCGGTCGGGAGAGCGACCGTGCGTCCCATCCCAGCCATACCGTTTTTAAGCAACTTCGCGGCGGCTTGAACGTTCTTAAGACTTCCATAACGACGGAATTGCGTTGGACTCAATAACTGCGGTTCCGAAATATCCGCTTTATTAATTTTCTTCTTTTCTAATTTCTTCTTATTTTTCATCGCTGTGCTACTCATAAGAACTGGATTTAAAACACCCATATTAATAATTTTATCACTCGTTAAATTTTTCAATACTAAACGTACTTTTTCTTCATCAATTTCATCTGTAATACCATTCGTAATATCGAAAACGTCGCCCTCTGAATGCATAGGCGATGCTCCTTGTGCAGCTAATAAATCGCCTAATGATTTCGAGCGACGTTGTAAATAAATATCTTCGTTGTAATTTGATAATTTACCAGATGGTTTTAACGTACCACAATGATTACTCGTACTACTACTTGCACTGATATTTTCTTCTATCACACCGTTTGTATTAATATTATTCTTATTACACATGCTATCAATTGCATACGTATTATTTTCATTACGCAAAATATTGCTTTGTTGTTGAGTCGTTACTTTCTCGTTAAAATCTTTGTTTTGTTTACATTTCATAAATGCATTCTTAACGAAAGCCGCGTCAAGATTGTTCGTAATAATATGTTTGTTGTTATCAACGTCTCCATCAATTGTAGTACAATGAGAAGTAGTAGAAGAAGTTGTAGAAGAAATATTTATAGTTTGTTTTTGTTGTTGTTGTTGTTGCGATAATTTAGTCATAGCTCTTTGTAATGTAATTGGTTGATTGTCTGTCGATTCTGACGAATCATATTCCGGTGAAGGTAATCCGCTGTCATTATCATTATCCAAATCGTCTGCATTCCCTTTATGCTCGAAACAATTCGTTGTTGATATATCCATTGCCGTGTGCAAATCACCGTCTACAATTTTTTTATTATTATTATCGGCAGATGATATTGAAATATTCGTCGTTGGTGTATTGTTATAATCATCTGTAGTAGAACAAAGAGTCTCGTTTAATATATTCGCCGTCGTATTTTTTATATTTATATTTTTGTTATTAATATCTTGCGTAGTATTATTATTAATTTCATCGATGTAATAAACTTTTAAATTTTCTTCTACTAAACACGATTGATGTCTTCTACTCAACTGTTTCGATTCACTTCGAGTATTATGTAATTTCTTATTCTGTTCCAACACTAAATCATACAACGAATTATAAATATCAATATCACTGTCGTCATAGCAACGACGAAATTGTCGTTTTCGTAACTTGTTAACGACTTTTGGTTGTTTATATGTATCGAGGTCCGAATCATCAACACTTCGCAATGCGGTGGTGATTGTTTTATTTATTGTTTTCGTGTTATTGTGTTTGTTTTTAACGACTGTTGTAGAGGAATGTTTCGGTGAAGAGAAATCTGTATCATTAGTCGTAGTGTGACCACTATTTGCAGATGTTTTTGTAGACGAGCTACCACTAAGTCGTTTACTTGAGCGTGAACTGGATTTTTCACATCTTGTTCTACTATGATTATTATTATCGTTTTTATTATCATCGTTATTTAATTCTCGTGCATGTTTTTTTCGGCTCCTATTGTGTTTCTTATCTTTTGTTCTATGTCCTTTAGAATGGTGGTGTGATGGATTGAGAGGTGGGAGATCTTTGAGCTGGCCTCGATTCTCGCTACCACGTTTCACGATTTTCGCGTTTTTACCAAGACTATTTAATATTTTCAAAGATTCGAAATCCCCAGCTGTTTCACGATCACCCTTCAATAAAGTTAATAAATTCTCGTCGCTCGTCGATTTAGTTAACTCATCACTAACACATTCTCGTCGCTTGGCGACAAAACCGCCATCTTGTTTTAATTGTTGAAACGTTTCATCACTAGTTTTAGCTAGCGCACATAACAAGTCCTTTCTTAACACTTCTTTTCTAAGACCAGTTATTAGAAATTTCTTTCCATTAACTGTCACTTTCAAGCAACTTGAATTCATGGTGGTCATTATCTCTTTTCTTTTTTCTTATTTCATTAATTCTCTTTTCTTTTTATTGCTAAAGACAAAAGAAAAAGAAGAATAATGGAAAATTATCATTAGAGAAGAGAAGAGGAATTCTTAAATATGTGTGTAGTACATGAAAAAACACACAATACAGGTGGAGAGATAAACGCTAAAAAAAATTGATGATAACATGAATAGTTTTTTTTGAATCACACTCTCTTAAATTCAGTGAATATTCAGTTCAAACTGCTGTGGTTAGTGTTTAGAGATAATATAAGTAAATATATACATTTATACGAATGAATAATGAATCGAAACATTATTCAACCACACCATAAGCGACCGTACTTCCTTAATACAATGTTGTCATGAATGGAAAATGACTTAACTTTGATATAATATCGATAGAATTCAACTGTTTTAATAGCTTTTCTCTTTCTCTTAAACACAAACCATATTAGTTACTCAAACGATGCTGTGACGTTTTTATCAGTTCTGTGGCTTTATTATCAAACGTGTTGATCTTTAAAGTGAAAAATAAAGGAGAAAAACAAACCCCCTATAACAACCTTTACTTCCGCCTTATGTTTCTTGACATTCTTGTTTTACATATGTTTCAATGACAAAGTGTCAGTTTATGTGACTTTCTTGGTTGTTTTTTGTTGAAGGCAAGAGTCAGTTTCAAGGTTGGAAGTTCAATTGTATGTCATATGCTCACAGTGAGTTTTGGTAACCAAGTTTCTTTGAAATTCCTTATATGTGGAATTGTCACAGCCTTAAATTGTTTTGACATGTAGCCAAAAGTAAATTTCTCAACATTTCTCTCGACATTAGAAAGTTCGATTTATGTGTCACAATTCTCCAGTTGTTGTTCGTTAATGACTGTCTCTAGAACATGGCTAAACTTTCTGTTTAAGTTTTTATCAAACACTCGAATAATTATTTCGAAAATTTCATGATTTGACGTTTAAGCAAAAGTTAAAAGCTTGATAAATTTACTAAAGAACCCAATAACCAATTATATTTATCAAAATCTTTACCGGATCAAAATAGCCAATCATCCATGGCTAACTTAAATTTGTAGATGGTCTTTTCTTATATAAATATTGCATTGAAAGTAATTTTGAGGGAGTATGAAAATCAAAAAGTTTTCCTCAAATTCAAAAAAGTATCAGAAGAAACTACTGTATGCAGTATTAACTATAATTTGATATCACCATGACGGTTACCTAAATACTAAAAAGATTGAATCAGAAAGTGACAAACAAACATACGGGGACTAATCCGATATCAACACACTCAGGTACGACCCCCTTGTGACTCCCAAGGGTTGGCACCTTATACAGAACAAGTAGACCCCTAACTAACCCCCATGTTTTTAGATACCAGTTCTAAAAGCAAATTAAACCACCAGAAAGTTGACTAACAAGGTGTGAATTTTTGAACAGATTAACTTTGATTATCTTTTTTTATCGCTTTTTTTTCTTATAGATTATAATCAACCAACCAATCAATCAATCAATCAATCGATGAAGAAATAAATCGGGTAAAAACAACAAGGATACGCTGCAACTTATTTTTAGCGGTATCATTCAAAGGATTTCGAAAATGAGCATTGAACAATATGATGTCATAACCCAAAATAGTAATAAAACATGCAAAATAAGTGTTTTCTTGTTGTTTTAAAGAAAAGTTCATCGGGCAAAATGATATCTTGTGTGTTCTTCAATCAATCAATCAATATATATTTTGGACAGAAAATGTTTGTCCAGTGTTCTTAACCTCTAAAAAAAATAAACAGAATATTTCTAATAGGTAAATTATAAAGATCACACTATGTATAAGAAAGGAAATTGCTTCACGAGAAAAGCATGTCTCAAAACGAGGGGCATATCACTTCTTGAAAAGGTGTACGAGATTTCTAGGAAAACAATAGGATTTCTTTAAAACCATGAGGGAAACAATAGAATTTCCTGGGATAGTGTACGAGATAGTGTACGTCTCAAAAGAGCATGCACCAAATCCGGACGTACTTCAATCTGGCCCCACCTTTTCTTTTAGATAAAATAAATAAGCATTATCATTTGAGAGATCTAACGCAAACAATGGCTAAACAATATGAGAGCAAATCGCAAAAGAACATGCACCAGAGTCCGGATGTATTTCAATTTAGTTCCACCTTCAAAACAGTTCCTAAAAAAAGTCTAAAAAAGGGAATGGAAATTGATATGAATACACAAGAAATACATATCTAAAAAAGTGCATGCCTCACAAATCCGGTCTCATCTCAAATTTGGTCCCACCTCCAAAACAGTCCCTAAAAAGGAAATAAAAAGATTAAAAATGTATACAATACATATATGTGTTTGAAGATATCATATTATATTATAATAATAACTTTGACAAGACAAATGCATCTATATAGATACGATCAGAAACACTTCACGCCATGAATAGGTACTAAAAATGGACCTTAATTCCTTTTTTAAAAGACGACTTAATTTTAGAAAATACCCTTTTTTTCTAATGAAAATACACTGTGGATACATTGACCACGCCCCAGCGCAATACATTCTTTAATAATCAAACAAGCCGGTTTGAAGCCACATGAGAGAGAATAAAACGCAAATCAGGATGGACATTTCAATATCTCTTTATATTTCATCTAGACATTGAAATATAGAAGCGCTAATAGAATTGAGTCTTGTTTAATAGAACTTGTCTAATAGAAAACCCACCTTATTTGACTAAGTTTTATTCACTTAATGGTTATATAATGATCTGATCAATTTCATTTCAATATATATTGTTCTACATGTATATTCATTGTCTGGAAAGTTGTTAAATATGCTTCATATTGAACTGTTTGTCCATTCGAGCTGGTGAGCTGAATTACCTTTAACGGCAGAGTAATATCCTTTACCGAAAAAACTGATTAAATACAACAAATTCATTTTTAGATCGACCACATGGCTATTTCATCACACTCGTTTCAGCCAAAGAAATCGGCGAACCAAGATAACATCGAATATTATACACAAATGATTCAAGAATTACAAGAAAGTACGAACCCCTCAAAACATCTTTAAGCTTGCATAGAACCTAATGATCCCGAAATAGATATCAGGCACCTCTATACAACATAAATCATACAGTGGCGGATCTGGAGTATATTCCTGGGACGGATCTTGAGTAAGATTCTTTAAGTGTAAACCTTGCTTAAACAAAAATACGTGAGATAGAAATATTTTTGACAACAATCAATATTTGCCACTACTCTTAAAAAATAGTTGTTTCTTATTATTTCCATTATTATTTTTTCCGTGCATTACTTAATGATGCCTATTTAAGTAAGGTTTACACTTTAATAACCTTACTCTAGATCCATCCCATAATTCTGTGTATTCATGAATACACTCATTTTAGAGAAAATATTTCTTTTATGAGTAGAATTAAGATAACAGCACATAAATAAGTCCTGAAATCTGACTGATCTTGAGAAAAATCATTTTTGAAGATACTCAGAAATATGTTCAGATCCACCCGCCACTGTCACATCTTAACACTGAGCTCCATCTAGTTATTAAGATGAAGTGTGAACGATATATGGCTCTTCCACTATTACTTGTCTTCCTTTGACGGTGTATCGATAGCAAGTGATTCACCCTTGAGAAATGCGCCACACAGGAAAGAATATTGACGGGAGACATGTTTTTTCTTAGTTGATAATTACCGAATCTTGATAAAACCTTTTTTTTCAGATTAAATCATTTTGATATCTATCATGATCAAAAGACGAAAGTGAGTAAGTTGGCTCAAAGAATGATATTGATATTCAAATAAGGCCCGGAGAATGGGAAATTCAGCTGAAATGGGAATTCATTTAAATTCCCCGGGTAAATATATACTTAACATATAATAAGAGCGTAATATACTGCTATATTTATAGTATTATATGCATTTCCCCCGGCTAATAATTTGGTTCCTCGACCCAGAAAGTTTGTTAATGAACCTCTATCATCTTTAAATCCACCCTGAGTGACCTTCATTCTCCATCATCCGTAAACAGCAAAATGCGGTTTCATTTTCGGATTAAAATGGTTTCAAGTTTCGGTCTACAGAATTCGAAGCATGTTGTTATATCAAAATCCGATTACAGAAAGCATGACCATAACTATTTGAATTATTTCATAAACAACATATACTTGGAAACGATTCGTAAATCTTATTTTGTTCGGATGATGACGGAAATAAAGTTTTTAGAAGAACTAAATATTGGTGAAAAATTAATAGCCTAGCTAAGGGCGGGCATTATACGTAAGACTTTTGTTAGATCTAATCCAATTAATACAATTAGATTCGACAGAAAACGTATAAAGTGATCCTTGATTTGAGTGGATAAAGTTAATATTAAACTTAAAATTAATTAAATTCGACAAAAGTTCGAGTTTTTGAAGTGATAAAATGAATTAGATTAGATCTCACGTATAATGCTCGCCTAAGAATATTTGTAGGATAAAGA
The DNA here is from genome assembly GCA_032273505.1 of Nanomia bijuga. Lineage (NCBI taxonomy): Eukaryota > Metazoa > Cnidaria > Hydrozoa > Siphonophorae > Agalmatidae > Nanomia > Nanomia bijuga. Next base: position 1,678 of record JAUKPT010000134.1, on the reverse strand, counting down.
AGCAAACAAAAAAAACGATTGAAAATTTTTTCCTCTAAACCCCATACCAACAATGATACTTCGAACTTCATTACCATCCCCCTTTTTCATAGACTTTATCTGTAGGGAAACGCCAATTTGTGGTAGTCATGGCGTTCTGCCGATCAATTCTGCATGCTCCTGGTAACCAATTGTGATTGGTATTCGTCGCTATATGACCAATTTGAACAAGAAACCGGCAAATTTGCGAGCATTAAAATTATTCCGTTGATGCAGTGTAGTACAAGCGATTCAATGCAGAAGCATTGTCCATGACCTAAAGATAGAAAAAACAATAACGGTTGTTTTTATCTATGATAATAAATTCAATTTTTCATATAGAGGCACCATCATAAAACGAAAATCTCTCTCTAGCAATAAAAATTAATATTTTCTACTAAAAATACTAATAGTAAAAAGACTCAACACAAATGATAAAGACTGATTTGCATCAACAAAAACTTACTTATGTTTGATTTTTTGTTATCTATTTGTAATTTCCTTAATTTATTTTCTCCCATGCAATTCTTCAACTTCTTTTTCAATTTGAGACACAAAAATAATGTATGTTACTGATAGCTATCATATTAGTTCCTCAAGATAGTTCACGAAAAGAACAAGTCAAAAATGACCCTTAGTATGAAGCAGGGGCCAAGGGTAACTGAGTGAGAAACTTTGATTTAAGATTATATAAATATGAAATTTCTCTAGCAAGGTGTAACCTGAAAAAGTCATCCGGAAAAATCTATCGGGAGGTTGATCCAGCTTCCACAAGAGGTCCGGATAACGATCCAGACGAAAAAACCTATGATCTGGTTTGAAAACAGGTTTTGAATCAAAATCTAGACAAAAAATTATCAAAAAATCCGGTCGATCCGGAACAAAAAAGAAGTCTTCCGGATGACTGAGGTAGAACGTCAAGGTGTTAGTACTAGTTCATGGTTTTATCATTTAAATCTTATATCGCGTGAAAAATCTGTTTTAATAGTGCATGACTTAGTGGCTCTGTTGCATGTGCCTTTTAACTAAACACTTTTCTTTGCCTTACTTTAGAAGCTTTAATTCAGGGCATGGGATTGTATTTCAAGCATATTTTTTAGAATTAGAACTAGAATGCTGTTGCTTGGTTCACATACAATTTATTATGTTGGGTCAACATATAGTTCATAGTGAAGAAAGTTTTGCAGAAAATTCACAGACTAAAAATCCAATGAATGTTCATTTATATAGAATGCTTTCTCAATAGCAAACAGAAAAAAAGAATTTGGCTCACTCACAAAATTAACAGACTAAACTTAATTGCTTTTGGCTCGTTTATCCTGTGCACTAAACCATAGCCACTATAACATTACATGGCTAGGAAACAAGTGCTAATCGCTGCATTGGACTTGTTGTTTTTTTACATGTTATAGTTTGATCACGTGACAGCTATAAGCTTAAGATACATTTACATGTATTTGAAATTATTGATGTGGCATAACATTGATTTACTAACGATTATAAACGTTTGTGATTTAGCATGTGTGAAAGCTCCTTCAGAGTATAATAACTATTTATTAACTGGTAATAAAGTGTCACTTTTATCCCCGAGATAAATCCCGAGAAATTTTATTGTTCGAGCGTAGCGAGAACAATAATATCGAGGGTTTATCGAGGGAAA
>JAUKPT010000133.1:0-21737 GCA_032273505.1 Nanomia bijuga | reverse complement strand
ATAATTAGCCCCCCCCCCCCAAACAATTTTTGCCGACTACGCCTCTGAAATGGAATACTTTGATACAAAATGAAACCATCACAAATCCACTGAAACCAGGGCTTTAATTCCAGGATGGAAACAACGAATGCTATGACTTATTTAACTGATTTAATGACTACATCAATGACTAAATCAATGACGATTAATTTCCGAAGGTATCTACCCGTTAAATCTTTCGACATTTCTAATGAAATAAAAAAAAAACCTCCACGAAACTTTGAAGAAGGCTAACTTAGACTTGTCTAAGTTAGCCTTCTCATCAAGCCCTGGTTAAGAAATGTCCTTTAAAATCTGCCAATAAACCAAAAAGAACTATTAAACAACAAAGTATAAGAAATAAAAGCATCAACGGAGAAGAATTTCACGCTTCTCCTTCTCACTGTTTATTTTTATATACACGATTTACAGTTATGATAAAAGGCCAAATGCTGCTGTTTTGTTGAAGCATGAGGTGCACAATACTTTCCATAGCGCCCGGATGGTGATGACTTGTTTCTACTATATATTTTCAATCCGTGTGTTTGATACATGATTATAATTTCGGATTTATTGGGATATAATCGCGTTTCTCTATATGATATGATTCATACTAATTCTCAACATATGGAAGTCACAAAGTCGGATTCAGATTTTTTCGTATCTCCGATATCCCGATTTTCCGCAGAATTGATGATTCGGCATCTTTTTGTTTTCGTACTGTTTTTACGGCAACCGGTGATGGGCGCAAGGATGTGATGTACCGACATTCGAAATGTCAAACTTAAATGCAGTAAATACATTTTCATTTCAAGAAACCAATCTAAGAACAAAGAAGAACAACAATGATAGAAAATAAAATTCAGGAACAATACTTTTCAGATGTTAAATTGTCAAATTTATAATAGATACGTGGCAAAATCATGAGAGCATTAAGAACTTTCATAATGAGCAATATCGAGTCAATGGTTTCGCCCAAGCTTGCCTGGGGATGCCTAAAATGACCTGGGATATCTCGAGTACCAGGATTTTCTAGTAAATGCGTTTTTTCTGTTGCTCTGTATTGTTTTCCTCTACAATCCGACCAAAAATCACCAAAAACGTTAGAGCCAAGTAAAATGAAAAACACAACATTTTTTAACACATTTAAAAAGATCTGGCACTATCGGACGGACGGACCGACGCATTTACTTCTAAACCTAACTTCCAATATATTCGATTCGGCTTACCTTCAAGATGTTGCAGTTCCTGTTGCTCTCTTCTCGAGAATTTCGAGCAGCTCTTGAACTTCTTTGACGAGTGCTTTACGCGCACTGCGTAATTCATCGTTGCTATTCGCTGCAACCTTATCGAGAAGTAACAGTTGTTGTGTCAGCATTTCTTCTAAACATTTGTACTCTTGATCGCCTAAAGAAGAGAAAGGGGAAGGTAATATTGTCCATTTTGTTCCTATGATGAATCGGAGACAACTGAGCCAAATGCATTCCTATTTGTTGAGGGAAATTGGGTAGTCAATTGGTAGCTGACGAAACACTAGGTGGGACTTAAGCCATTGCCTCAATAAACACGCTTGTGCATGGCTGTTCCATCATAAGTGCTATCTATTAACCATTAACACCCCAACTTCGATTTCCAAAAAATCCAAGTCAACCAAAAAGAACTATGTTCTCGTTTAAAGGCACTTAAAAGCCCCAAAAATAGCCTCTTCGTTTTATTCTACAACCTAAGTCAAAAGTCAAAAAATTGAAATACTACTTGCATGATTCAAGGAAAACGTTCTATTAAGAAAAAGCAGAAAAATCGACATTAACGTTAATCATCTCGTTTGTCTAATTTAGATCATTGTTTCGTTGAGTATTACATCATCAAGATTATGATTGGTTCATTCAAAATTACTTTTTCAATCAACCAATCAAAATTCGTATTGAATTAATATTCAACAAATCAATAGTCTTAATTAGACAAACTTGTGATCCCTAAGAAAAATTAAGAAAACACATACCTTTCGCTCCTTTGAATTTGACGACATCATCGACAAACGAGGATATATCTTCCGCTATTTTCCTCAGCTTTTGGAACGGGGTCGGAGGTTTCGCAGAAGAATTGGTGCTACCAGATGTGGGTGCTCCACCCCCACCTCCACCGCCTTCCTTTTTCACGTTTGTAGTCAACAGAGGATTATATTGTCCAGGATTAGGGTTCGTAAAGGTGCCACCGCCCGGTAAAATAACAATGGGTTGATTCTGGCCGGGACGCCCCTGTACCTGCATCCTCGGATGATAAACTTGTTGCGATATTGGCAGACCGGTTACTGGAAATACACCATCTTTAGGATTATTATACGGCGGTATACGGGACGGGGGTGGCATCATCTGTTGATTGGGTGTGTTGTACGGGGTATTAACCCCCGGCGTCATACACTGCCCATGATGGCGCGACATCTGTGAAGCAGCAGTTTGTTGATATTGTGTATGTTGCTGTTGTTGTTGCTGCATAGAAATACCCGACAGTTCTCGTTGCTCGCGTAAAAACTCTTGCGCAATATCTTGCTCGATGTAGAGATTCGCCTCGTATTCGCTTTGTAGTTCACGGAGTTGCTGTTGAAGCTGAACTTGGCGCACGCGCTGTACGTACTGCTGTTGCATGATCTTCTGTTGTCGTTCAATTTCCTGATCATTCAATTGCTGCTGCTGTTGAGTTTGTGATTGGTTGGGAGCAACCTGCTGTTGTTTGAGATTTGGCGGGAACTTGTTATTCACCTCGTCGTAAATATATTGAGAAGCTGATGTTGGAGGCATAGTATTGGGATATTGTTGTTGCTGCTGGTTGTAATTGTTCTTTTGGTTGACAGCATCGTTAGCGAGCTTATTTTGTTGTTGCTGCAAGTTGTTAACAGACGCGGCGGGCTGCTGTTGCTGTTGAAGTGCAACTTTAGCTGTATTGTTTAACGGTTGATGTGGCGATTGTCGATCGTTTTCACTCTTAACTGTGGCATGTTCCAACGAGCCGGGTTGTTTCGGATTCACTTGCTGCTGTTGTTGGTTCGAATACAAGTCTTGTTTATTTGAGGACTGGTAATTAACCTGCACAGTCTGATGAGATTGGATAGAATACGAATTCACCCCCGTCGTAGGGGGATGCGATAAAATGGCTTGACACGAAGAATTGACAAGCACTGGCTTGTTATCAGCCAGGGTCGATGTCTGATCCGAAACGGATTTAACGGGATAATTCGGATACGGTGGTGGAGGTTTGTTCAAATTCGAATCATACGCTTGTTGCTGAGGAGATGAAGGATAGAAATTTTCATTTTTAATCGAGAGTGGAACATTGACTTTCACTTGATACTGTTGTTGTTGTTGTTGTGACGTCACGATTTGTGCGGCATCTTGTTGTTGTTGTGCTGTCTGCTGTTGTTGAAGGACTTGATTTGGGTCGAGCTGTTGTTGAGCGGGCGGTGTCTGTTGAACCGGAAGCTGTCGATGTGGGGTGGGTGGTGTATCAGTCATTTCCACTGTACCACTACGCAATCTCTGTTCGGGTGGTATTTGTGGGGCATTTGACGGCGCATTGTCATCATACGAGACACAAGAATCGGCCATTTCAACAGTGCCGGCGCGACTCCGTTGCACGGGAGAGTTCAAATTCGAATTCCCGCCGGACGAATTAGCGTACATGACATATCTGTAAACCGAAGTCGTGTTCGGAGGTGGCATCATTTGTTTCGCCGATTGAGCGTCTTGCTTACTTATCATGGGCGGTGAATCGATCATTTCGACTGTCCCGGAACGCAAGCGAGAATTAACAACTTCATTCGGTGGAATATTATATACTTCAACACTTGGGATATCATTGTATTGTTGGTTACCCCCAGCTACTCGTGTTTGTTGATTCACGTCATCAGATGGTTGTTGCTGTTGTTGCTGAGCTTGTTGTTGAGCTTGCTGTTGTTGCTGTTGCTGTTGTTGTTGTTGCGAAACATAAGACGTTGTACCGGTCGAGTGAACGAGTTGCGGCGAGGAGACGGGCGAGTATGATGTCTGCGTGAGATCAACATAAGGCTCAGGTTGTTTATGAACTGGACTTCGTGGTGGAAGCGAGGGCGGCTCCATTTCGAACGTTTCCGAGCGTGGCCGAGGACTGTTCAACGACATATCTTGTAGAAGAAGAGCGTTCGATGGTGAGTCGAGTTTATACATTTCATTCGATATTTGTCGCACGGGAATCTGTTTCCTAGGTAGCGGGGGTGTCGCTTGTGGCGTTTTAAACACACCAGGCGACGTCTGCTGGTTCGGCATGGGACTTCCCTGAGGTGACTCTTGCGACGTCGATGAACGGTATACGGTGAAATCTTGTTCCCCGTTCGACTGATATTGCGCATCACCCCCATCTGCTAAATATTTCTGTTCTTTTTCTTGTTTAGCTGCCATTTGACTCAACATTTGACTGTATTGATTGCCATCAGCACTCGAGGTCTGCACGTTGTAAAGCTGCTGTTGTTGTTGCTGAGCTTGATGTTGCGGCGACGCTTTCTGTTTTTGCTGACATTGTTGAAATTGCTGCTTTTGTTGTGTCTGGTGTTGTTGATCTTGACGCTGCTGCTGCAATGATTGTTGTTGTTGTTGTTGTTGTTGTTGTTGTTGCAGTTGTTGAGTTGCTACGTCGTCACGATGTCCCTTCCCTTGCTGTTGTTGCAAGTGGACATTTTGAGGCGGATGTTGCAACTGTTGTTGAGCCTGTTGTTGTTTCAACAATTGAGGTTGTTGCAATTGCTGCTGTTTGATTTGACGTTTCAGATGAGGCGAAACTTGACCGGCCTGCTGTTGCTGCTGCTGCTGCTGAAGTCGAAGCTGTTGTTGTTGTTGTTGTTGCTGAGCTTGTTGTTGCTGTTGCGGCGAAGGAGTACCAGCGGCGTTCTGTTGCTGCTGCTGTTGATGGTTCGCGAGTGCAATTTGAGTGGGAGATCCTTTCGAATTCGTGTATCGAAGGTCGTTTACGTTATAAGGTGAAACGCCGCCATTCACAGGTTGGTTCTGTCGCAACGGATAGTTCTGTGGTTGTTGTTGTTGTTGTTGTGGAGGTATGTCGCAATAGTTCAACGTGTTGTCGACATAATCCGGCAACGGGTATTGATGCACGGCGCCTGACGGTAATTTGACGGAATAGTTCTGTTGTAAATCGCTTTCAGCAGTTGCGTTCAAGATATCACGGTGAAAAGGGTAATACGCTATTTCGGATGGATTAGGGCTTGATCCTTGATCCGGAGGGTAATTCGGCATTTGATTCCCGCCACGTATTTGATCGGGGATATAGTTAGCAGGATGGTTGACCTTTTGATATAAATGATTTTGATCAAAAAGTTCAGCATCGTTTCTCTGTTGTTGCGCGTAGACAGCAGCGTTTTGAACGTTTTGAGCGTTTTGAGCGTACGCTCTCATTTGAGGTGCGTAGCCTTGTGGTGAAGACGACGATGTAGGTAGCTGTTGCAGTTGTGCAGGGTAGCCTGCGGGATGATTATATCTCGAATCTACGTTTACATTCATTGTCTTCGTTTGTTGCTGTATTGGCTGTTGTTGTTGTTGTTGTTGTTGTTGTTGTATCGGATGTTGCTGTTGCTGGTTAGGCCTACTATAATTATTGTTTATAACTTGGTTTCTATTAACAACTGTTTTTTGTTGTTGTTGTTGTTGTTGTTGTTGCTGATGATTGTTCGGAACAAACGATTTTTGTTGTTCTTCTGGAGATATTTGAATCAACTGTCCGACCTGTGGCTCGTTTACGAATTGCTGATTTCGGACACCTGTTGCTTGTGGTTGTTGTTGATTAACAAGCTGTTGTCTCTGGTTAAGTTGCAATTGCTGATCAACCAACTGGTTCGTTTGCGGTTGTCGCTTAACAAACTGGTTATTTTGTGGTTGTTGGTTTATATATTGCGGTTGGTTTTGGTTACTTTGTGGTTGGTTAATAAACTGGGTTGCTTGTTGAGGAGATTGGTTTTGATTTAAACGTTGTTGATTGTGAGGACTATCTCGACCTCTTGGTTGTAAATATTGCAGTTGTTGTTGTGGTTTTGGTGATGGAGCAGCGGTTTGTTGCGGTTGATAAACGACTTGCTGCTGCTGCTGCTGCGAACCAACGAAATTTGAACTTTGCTGATTCAGCTGTTGTTGTTGTTGTTGTTGTTGTTGTTGCTGTTGCTGTTGCTGTTGCTGTTGTTGTTGTTGTTGTTGTTGTTGTTGTTGTTGTTGATAAACGACGTTATTTGACTGAACGACGGATCGATAACCATTTAACGTTTGCGTATCTTGAATCTGATTGGTCGCGTGTCCCAACTGATTACTATTACTACTATTATTGTTATTGATGATAATACTTGGTATATTTTGTTGGTTACTTGGATACGATGGCTGTTGTTGTTGTTGTAGATGGTAACTAATGTTCTGTTGATACTGCTGATTGGCTGGATTATTTTTCGCTTCCTCAAATATGATTGGAAGCTGTTTCGTACGGTAGTTGGCAGTATTATTATTATTACGTTGTTGTTGTTCTTGATTATTGTTCAAAACGATGTAGTTATTCGATTGTTGTGGCTGAACTTGTTGCTGCTGCTGCGGTATGCTGTTGTTGTGCTGTTGTCGCGCGTAATTATTAATTTGTTGCTGAGACTGTTGTTGTTGTTGTACTTGGTTGCTGTAGTCTTTCAATGTGCTTGAATGATCATAATAGCTATCCATAACAAGACATATCTACACGCATCGATATCTACCTAAAAGAGAGGAAAAGAACACAGGTAAAACTATGACGCAATATAAAGAGAAATATGAATATTAATTAGCTAGCACTAATTAACGGATAATATTTTTGCACCAAACAGTAATTTTAACCTTTTTCTCTTTCCAATTAGAGGACTGATCAAATGTTTTGCTAGCACAAATGATGTCCACTAGTTGGAAAGAGGACTGTATTAATGTATTCAAAAAAATAATACAAATCGTATAATTATAGTTTTATCTGGACGTTTTAATTGATAAGGAGCTTAACTCATCTCCTCTCCCTTCTCCCCACGCGACTATCTTTTAATTATCGCGGAGCGATAGCGGAGCTATTTTGCAACATGTACGCGAAAAATCAATCAATCAATTAGCTTTACATTGGCTTGTGAAAATATAAAATCGACAAGTTAGGATCAATTTTGGTGCTAGCAAAGTAGATATTTGTTCGCGGGAAAATTCGCGGGAAAAATCAAAAAAGACAACAAACAACATAGCATAACCGACGAATTTTTGTTTTGTCACGAGCAAAGAGAGACACTTTTAACATTCGGGCAAAATTTGCTTGCAATAAAGCTCCGCGACCCTTTTTTAAAACACTTTTATGGGTAGTTTTTGTATTGGTGTATAATTGATAACTGGTATCAACCCATAATTAGTCCTTTTTTTATTTATCATTTCATTTTGCTTTTTAATGTTTAAATGCAAAACCTTACTTTACCTTTCACTGCTGTAAATCATTTTGAATAAATATAAAAACATTGCATTACTTTGAATTGCACCCATTCGAAATATTTACAAGAAAATTTATTTTTTAAGTTTCTTTATTTTTCCACGTTTTAAACTCGAAATCACACGAAAACAACACGGAATTTAATTATTTCTAATTCACGAAAGTTTATGGTAATATTCCAAGCAATAGTCATATTCCAAGTTTCAGTATTATAGTGTTTATCGATGGGCATATTTCCAACTATTGCTTCTTTTATATAACATCTATGTTAACCAGATTAACGTAATGTTCAAACACTGATACAACTTTCTGCGAGTCCATTCAATCAGTATGAAAAAATAATAAAATTTCCATCAATGGCATCATAAATGCAATACTTTTCACTCTAGTTTACAGAAAAGATCAGTAAGTGCCTAAAATTTACATTTACCTTGATATTTCCATGATACCCAACTATCACAATGACCTTGAAGATTAGAGTAAAAACAAGAAGTGTAATAATGAGATGTTACAAACGATTAAGCGTTATATTATCATATTATACAAAATCTCTGATGCGAGGGTTAAATATTATCCAACAAGCAGTGCGCTCACATTGTTCAATTGGGCTGATTATTGTCCGCAGAGACGAGCGAAAATAAGACTTCTATTTTCGACAGTATTCTCATCATGAAGATTTTATCCTGTAGAATAAATTGAACAACTATCTCATGTGAATTTTCAAGAAACGTATTTCTTCCATCTATACCACACACAAATAGACCCGTTATATAAAACATTAATTACTAGTAGTTTGCTTTTCTAAAAGAGGTTATTCGCGTTCTTATCGCATTAATTACGTGTCTTAATTTTTTGGCGCTTTGTATAGGTTCGTATAGAACTGATACAGCAGAATAATTTAAGTCTAAAAAAAACGCAAATCTAGATTTTAGAAATATTTACAGTAATGTATGCAGCAAAAACTAAATTGAGAAATATTTTTGAGCTAAATTTAACTTTAATAATTTCTATTCTTTATTTATTTCTATTTCTATTATTTAGTCTGAAGATAATTATTGGTTAGCATGTAACATTGAAATTCGGATAAAACACTATATTCCTGGAACTGAGACACGATTAATGGGTAAAAAACTGACGGAATAATCAGAAATGATGCAGAATATGATTAAAATAAGTGCTGGTAATTAGTATACTGCAAGAAATAAAGACGCACACAACTAATCAATCAGTTTTCTTTCTGTCAAAATGATAACATTATGTGGTAATCAATAAGCCAAACTTTTAAAAATCATATTTGACAATATCCTTTCCACTGGTGTCTTCCCTAGTCAATGGAAAGAAACTAATGTAACTCCTGTTCATAAAAAGAATAATAAGCAAATCATCGCCAATTAAAGACCAATCTCTCTCCTACCCATTTTATTTAAAGTGTATGAAAAGATTATTTTCAAAAACCTCTACAATTACTTCAAGTCCAACAACCTAATTTCAAATAACTAATCTGGCTTCAGACCTGGCGACTCGTGTACTAACCAACTTTCTCTTGTTCATGAAATTCATGTGGCATTTAATGACATCAGTTGTCTTGAAGTTAGATCTAAATTTACTTAAAAGTTAACTAAATAATAGAGTCCAGCGGGTAGTAGTTAATAGTTTCGAATCCTATTGGGGTGAAATCAAATCAAGTGACCCACAAGGTTCTGTGCTCGGACCCCTACTTTTTTTAGTCTACGTCAATTACCTCGAAAAGATCCAAAAATCTCAGTTCGAAATCTTAACAATGATTTAAATCTCATTAAGGAATGGGCCTTCAAGTGGAAAATGAGTTTAAACCCTGTCCCCACTAAAACCACTAAACCCACTTAATAACCCGATTCCTGAAAGAAACCATTGTTCACATCGCTTGCCTAATTTTGAGAATCAAGTCGAATTCCTCTCATAAACATCTGCCATTGGTTAATGGTTAAAGATTTGCACTTATGATGGAACAGCCAAGCACAAGCTCTTTACGTGCTTATCAAGGCTATGGCTTAAGTCCCACCTAGTGTTTCGTCAGCTACCAATTGACTACCCAGTTTCCCTCACATGGCATGGGTACACCCGTTGGCATTGCCTAACGATAGTTAATGTGCCCTCGGTAAAAGCCCGAGTTGAGTGCATTTTTATTGCATCATTTTTAATGACACTCGCCTCTACCATCCGCGTCCCCCATGCAGTAAGTATCTCTCGACGACGATGCTCAACTTACATGAATGGAAGTGTGTTGAAAGATTACATACCACTACGCATTGGTCAAAGAAATTGTCTGCATGTCAAAACTCTCATAATAATTAACTTTCCAACCAAGCAAACACCAAATTACTTATCACTTGTGGACAAATAAATCAATGGCCATCGCTATAATTCACAACCGTATTCGAATACGGTTCCGGAATAATCACGGAATATGCCGTGATCTTCATCTGACCCGTATTAAAGATGAAGTTTATACACAATCTTCGCATTTATTTGCCAAATACCTTTTTCGTAATCCAACAATATATTTTTCTTACATTTTGAGAGGAAAAGTGTTACGAGGATAAAGAAATTTTCCATTAAATGACTAAAAGAAACTTATCACAAAACAACTAATAATGAATGAATGAGTGTCATACGAAACTTAGCACAAACAAACATAAAAGCATGGTCTTAGCATAACAGATAAACACAACGTATAATTGCATTAGTAAGGTAGTAACGAAATGCTAACTATTAGCAATTAAAAAAAAACTGAAAAAAAACTAGAAAATTAAACTATTAGCAATTTCCACTTTTCAATAAAAATTGTCATCCGGGGAGAAAATATATCTAAATATAAAAATAAAGGGACGATTAGAAACAGAAAAAAAACGAAACTGCAACCAACTAAGATATAACTAATCACAAGTATTATTTCACTAACAACCAAGGCACTTATTAATGACTTGGAGCTAATTGAATAATAGCTTGAAAAATATACTATACTATACTTTAACTCAGTTTTCTACAAAACACCATCATTATATTATGACATGCCTTGCTAAATTCCATCAGTGATGATCAAAAGATGACGAAGAACAAAATAATTAACATCAAAAAGAAAAAACTCATCAAAAAATTGAGTAAAAGGATGAATGTACAATTGAAAAAGAATAGAAAATAAAACATTTCTTTCCTTTAACATCTCCGTGAAAGATGATCCAAAAAGCATGAAAATATGAAGACTTTACTTCTTTTCCTATTTAGGAGACACGAGCAGTCTTGAATGGTTTTCATCGATTATTCATTGGAAAATGAAGGAAAAAAGTCCAATTTCATTAAGGAAAAAGAAAAGATAAAAAAAAGAAGGAAAGTCGAAGATAGGAAAAAATACAAGGAGGTCGTTTCGTTTGGAAATTGATGAAAAGAAAACAAAGGCCGGTTTTTTTTCATAATATATTTCATAAATTCATAATTTTTTATTATGAAAGAAGAATAAAGAAGAATGAAGATCAATAAACTATGATTTAATTTGTAATAGATAGTCCAAATCAAATTTTTCGAAACTGCCTCCCGAAAACGAAAAAACGAAAACTGATGATGAAGAAGAGGATGAAATATTGAGTTCTTATTGTGTTGGGTTCATAAAAGGTTCAAGCCAAATGAAGTATTACCTTTACATTACGATACAAGTGACCAAAAAAGGCCCTTTTAGTTGTTAACCAAATGTATGGAAAATACTTAACGAAAAAGAAGGTTCTAATGAAAAAAGAGCCGCACCTAAATAAAAAGTATCATACAATAAACACATACAACACCACTTTGATATTTAGTATAATTAATGACGCAAATTGGCAAATTTCTAGCATTAAAAAAGCTCAAAAAGGCTCAAAAAAGCTCAAAATAGAGAAGAAAAAAAAGTTTAGCAGAAATGACCAATTTTGACGTTTTTCGCAGAATTTAATTTCACGAAGAGGTCCCAATTTCGCGAAATTAGATTTTGCGAAAAAAATTTTTGTACTGTGTAAATTAAGCAGGAATAGATAATCATCGACAAAAACATAGCTACAAAACAATTTTGATACAAACTTAAAAAACGAGGGGCAGGGAGTGATTTGCCCCTCGCTTAAATAATCAGAAAAATAATTTCACTGAGCTTCAAACCCATTTAAGATTTATGACAAATCAGAGACAACAACCGTCAACGCAAAACAAAACGAAATGTTTCATCCATTCAACAAAACCAAAATTAAAGAAAGAACTTTAAAAACATTAAATTTTGATCGCACAATGTACAGAAAGGTACAAAATTATTCACCGATTTTTAATCAAATATTCAACAAACATATACAATTTTTATAACAGCCCAATACTTCCTTAAAGCACTAAAAGAAGCAGAATTCAACCACAAAGCCCCGGGAAAAGTACACACACACACACACACTTATAATTAAAACATGATTAAATGAACCAAACACTACTAAATTGGTTATATAATAAATGGTTAAAAAGATAATACAAAAAAAAAACTAGTCTTATTTTAATAAAAAGGCTAAATTCATCTCTAACCAAGAATGATGAAATCTCACCCCAATGTTAACAAATAAACAAATGCGGACAATTGGATGACATCATAGTGATGCTATTTTCGATATGACCGGGTCGTGGTGGATGTTAATTTACCTTCTACGGAACACGAGTCATCGTCATTAAAATGGAGATGTGATGATGAAGCGACGATGATGTAAAGGGAGAGGAATTCAAATTATTTCATTCATGTGTTGAGTTGCTCGTGAGACACACGTGGTCATGTAGAATATATCACGTGTGTGCAGTAATAAGCCATCGAGAAATGTTAATAAGCGTTTACCCACGGAATAATGTTTTTAATTTTTTTTAAAAAAAATAAAAAAAATGGATAAAAAACTAGATTAATGTGATTTCTTTTTTATTTGGATCCTTGCTTGGTTGTGTTTGTACATCGATTTTTGATACGTTTTGATAAAGGTAGAAAATATATATTCAAACAATTTGAAGTGCACTCACTGATTGGTTAATATCGGTGTCTCTGTTGTTTCTTCCAAATTCTCGAGTTATATTCAGTGGGTAAACGCACAATGTTGCAGTTGTCTCCATGGACAACGGTATAGCAAAATATTGTCCAACGAAACGTCCCGGCTAAGCTCCTCAGCAAAAAAAAAACACAGCGAGGAAATCCTCGGAAGCAAAATGCATCACCGACGACTTCCTCGGCCAGTTACACAAACCCCGGTCATAATTATTTTACAAAACCAATTCCAAAGCAAAATATTACTGCTCCTGCAAAAATATAAACAATGAAGTTCATCCCCGGTGAATTTTTTAAGTAAATACTTAAGTTTCCCCGTCCCCGTTTTCTTTCACAGCCAAACCTATCAGACAATCCTCGACCTCGACTAAAGTTGCAGCGTTAAGTCTTCCCCCGGCAGCGGGATGTAACGAAAGCTGTCAAATTAATGATAACTATTTATTTTACACCTTAAGCATTTACAAAGTAAAAATCATAAAACAACACTTTATTTTCACTAAAATACAAATAAATAAGTTAAATAAATCGCGATTCCAATTTCTTTATACAAATCAAACAGCAAATTTTGTAGACAATCCTTCATCTATTCATACAAAATTCATGTTAACTAAAAAAGTTTAAATTAATTATTTTATATTCTAATGACACAGATTAAACCGAAACTAAAATCATCTTGACTCTTGAAACTTGAATTCATGTCACACGCACAAAAACGAAAACGTCACCAAAAGACATACGCACTTGTGATTGTACATACACACAAGTGATTCAGACGTACTAAAATCACAGTGTGAGATCACCGTGGATCTATACACAGTTATATACGTGAAAAACAGTTCAAAACACAAAACTACTGCCATGGTTAAACCTTTCGTAGGCTGATCTCAAAAACACAATTTTCATAAATCAAGCTCATTTGATTTACAAAATGAAATTAGTCCAGACTTTCTTCAGCTTTAAACAGATTAAATAAAACAACTATTTTTTTTTCACATAAAAAAATACACATGATAATTTAAAAAATGACAAATAGAACAAACTTATTTTAGTCACTGTGTTAAAGGATGAAAAATCCGAAATATATACGAAACTAAAAAATAAAATGAAGTAGTGCTATGCTTCAACTCGTTAGAGAAGGTTATAGTAGGTGCTAGAGAAGCGTAGCAATCAATCAACTAGCAATGAATTTAATAAATGACAAATAATAAGTAAATACATCAACAAACATTATGATATTAAATGCATCTAGATAAAATGTACTTAAATTCATAGACACCAACTCTCAATCCAATTTATCAGCTTCTGGTTGCGTTCAGCCGCAGAACATAATCCTTATAACTAACATGTGTTCGAAGAATATGAATTCGTTTAGGAGTCATCTCAAAAAAGTTTGTCTAATTCAGACTATTGATTGGTTGAAAATTACATCGTCAAGAATCTAATTGGTTCATTTAAAAACGTCATGTTCTAAGGGTTTTAATGAAAGTAAAAATCTTCGTTATATTTTTCTATGAACCAATTAAATTCGTTATGATGTAATACTCAACCAATCAATAGTCTAAATTAACGTTTTTTTCTGTCTCTCGCAAAACGATACTCAACTGAGAGGAAGCACAACCCCAAATGCATGCTGGGATCGTAGTACAGCCCAACACAGCCATCAGAACTACATGCCTGCCAAGCCAGATTTGAAAAACCTTCTAATCCAAGCATTATCCCCTCGTTCAATGTCTCACAGTCACGTGTCACGTGCACATAGCTGGAAAAGAGTCATGCGCATGCGTGAGAAGGAGAGGGAAGGAAAGGACAAATTCAAGATGGCTGACGCACAGTTACCGTAACAGTATTCAATTGATCACCATGACGAAGTGAAGACACAGATGTATGGACGAAGGCTGTGTGTGTGTGTGAGAAAGGAAATGACTTTCTCAACGCTTCGCGCTCCACTGCGCATAGCAGCATTTAGAGGTATGCAATAGGACAAAGTACCTTCATAAATCATACCATCAAAATGCCTACATCCTATAACAGGTTAGAATTAGTCTGTAGAGGAAGTTGCCCAGAAGTGTTAGATTTCCATTTGACTTGAAATATGTAATATCCTTTTATTGTGACCTCTGCGAGTTACTATATTTAGAGATACAATTCTGATATAATCAGATACGTAACCAGTGATGACTATCACGGGTCTGCACGGAAAAGCTCCGATTATATAAATCACTAAACAAGTCTTCTATCATAATCTAATTCACTGGTATTTTCTACAAAACCATTTTTATATATAAAAACCATCCCTCTTTACATAATAACTGTTGTTCGTGGCCTTTCAGCACACCACCCAACACCTCCACCGTACCAGAGGGAGAAAACTATTGACTGATTTAGATTAAATCTGTTTCAGAATATATATTTCGGCATATTTCTGCCCTCTTCAGTTTCTACATTTCTGTTATATTCGGTTGATAATGTAACAACTGAAAAAGCAATTACAACGAACGTCCAATTACGCACACAGTAAAAAGGTGTTAACTTAACAGAATCTTCATCATCCACTTTCCCCCAATATAATAAAAGAAAAACGCCGATAATCCTTGCGCATCAGATAGAAATAGATTTTAAAAACACTTTTTCATTGTATTTTCCAATCAGACCACTTTTTATCACAACACATCTCTAGTAACAACTGAAGAAGCAATTTCAATGAACGTTCAATTACGCACACAGTATAAAAAAGGTGACAACTTAATCGGACACCAATCAAGCGAACCATTAAAGCATGAGCTCTTGTAATCGATGCCCTAATCAGCAGATCTTAAGGGATTGCCTACAAATTAAGAGGTAAATCTTTTCTTCATATTTGATTGGTCGAATGTTACATGAAGATTTTGAATGGTTCACTTAAGCATTTTACCATGAGTTTTAGCAAAACAAAACATCAAATGGTGTCTTTTTTGAAAGCAACCAATTGGATGCTTGATGATATAATTTTTAACCAATGAAATGGCAAATTTATCGATAATTCGCAGACAGAGACCCTAACTGAACTGAGAGTTGATGAGTTGTGTGGAGAAACAATCATGTTATACTATCGAGTTTAATTACTTTTGAATCTGTAAGTATAACATTAACTGATATTGTATTGGCAGTGATTCTGATCCCTCTTAACGATAAGGAGAATGATTCACAGGTTTAAACGATTAACATGTTTGGTATAGACAACTGCTTGTCACCACCCTTTCTTTCAAAATAAGCAAAAAACAAGACACTGAAGACACTCCAGATCTACCACTGCGTCCCTACATAAAACTAAATATCTTTTTCCAATCAAAAGCCTCACACATAGGTTAGTGAAATATTACATATAATTATTACGAATCAACAAGAATGTACAACATTTCTAATGAGTGATTTAATAATCAAGCATACGAAGGCTGCTGATATCTGATGCCAATAAAAAAGTGCAATCCACTCTAACCGTAGAACAGATTGGTGAAATTTGGTACAACATTTTAAGAATTATCTCCAAAATTATCGGTAAATTATATCATCAAGAATCTGAACAAATAGATTCTTTTTACTTTTACAAGATATTCTACAAAAGAACTTATTGTCATATTATCCAAACAGTTCTGAATTATCAGTTTTTCTTTTTTAATAGTTGTAAAATTCCGGATCCAATCGAATGTAAATACTCAAGAAGAAAAACATGAGAAATAAGGCGAAATGGTCTTATGAAATTCTAAATAACTGAAAATAATTTTCTACGAATTGTTCTTTACTTTTTCATGGAATTAAAAGACAGATGAAAAAATGCTTTTTAATAGCCTATCTAAAAAACTATAGTATTGTGGTCTATTATTTAATTTAAATCATTACATATAAAATTACGTTCCTTAAAGAGAGACAATAAAATCATTTATCAAATAAATCGGAAAACATATTAAAACAACAAGAACAATTACACGCTTTTTTTATATTTAATGTACATAATACTCTTGTACAAGGCTAAAAATTGAATTAACAAGGATTTAGGGCATAAATTCTGATATCCTTCCTCTTACACATGTGTATACTAAGAATATGCTAAGAATATGCCAGGATGAATTCGGCCAAAAAGTTAATAATCATCTTGAAACCAAAAAACACTATTCTTATAAAAAGAAAAAGCGTGTATCTTACTTAACACAATTGAAGCTTTCATAGATCATCAAATCATGACACCTAGATATTTTTTGATTATCTACTATTCAAAAAGCATTCCCTTATTGCTAATAATAAGAATAAATTATTAAATTATTAACTAATACTGTGAAGGCTGCACCCGACCAAAACTTTTCTCTATTTTTTCACGGGTTGCCCTGAAAAAAACTATTTCCCGATCTATTTTTATCGAATTTCTGACAAGTATAAACCTTATTTTGACTGAAAAATATCTTCATTATTTTCTTTTTATAATGAAAATATTCAGTAGAGATAAAGTGATTAATTTCAAAATTAACTCGGGTATAAGTGGTTAAGTTGGTCGGGGAAAAGTGACTAAAATTTTCAACGACTAAATTTTTTCCAACTCCCCCTACCCCATCCCGATAAGGTAACAAAAACAAGTTATTAGCTTACAATAATTTCAATCCAAAACGACGCAAGAAAATATTCTGATCATATTCTTCTTCTACTCTTCTTTGACAATGTGAAAAAAATCGCGAAAAAAAAAATATCTCAACTAATTTTATAGCAAAGAAAAAAAACACCGAGGACTTAAAGGAATATAAATGAGTGTGTGGGCAAATGAATAGAGTCATGTGAAAAGCAAAGAAAATGCCCACAATGCTATGCATTGTCAAAGAATAAGAAATGTATTTCTGTCCTTGGTTCCGATATGAACAAAACAACATAATCATAGCGATTGTGGGTGGTGATAACAAAAGGAAGAAAAAAAAGGCAGTGTGATTCCGTTGTTGGCACATGTCGAAAAAACGACAAAACAAATTAAGATACAAGAAACGAATTAGGGAATTTTCTACAAATTATAGATAAATCTTCTATTTGATTGATTAAAGATTCTATATTGCAAATTTTGATTGGATCGTTTAAGCCTTTTGTCATTATTTTAGTCTTAACAAAACATCAAAATTGCAGCATTTTGAAATCAACCAATAAGATTCTTGATATTGTAATTTTCAACCAATGAAATGGAAAATTTTACCAATAATTTGCTGACAAATATTTGTTTGTATCAGGGCATGGCATAAGAAGATGATGGAAACTGTGTCATTGTTCAAAAGAAAAAAAGGTATCGACGAAAAAGAACCCAGGAGAGAGAAAAGAAAAAAAAATCGTTTGGGATGAAGAAAATATTTGACCTATAATCAGGAATTCAAGTAGGGCAATGGGAACGGGAAAATTTCCGGCTAAAATTTAAGACAGTGGTAAATATTTTGGCCAAAAGTTCTTATTCCTCTCCCCACCATTTTGCTATTTTGCTTTATTTCTTCCCTTTAATTCTTTCCTGGAGAGAGAAAAGGAAATCATATCAAATTTCAAAGGGGAATAGAAGGTTGATTATATGTACCGAATTATTGGTTTACTCGCGAAAGCTGACTATTAATTTTCAAGACTGATAAATGGACAAATTGGCAAAGCTAAAATTATATTTTCTTTAGAAGATATATGCAAAAAATATGTGCAAAGTAAAGGAACTTATTATATTATATTCTTTTCGGCTTTCAATATAACCAATCATCAGTCATTATTCAGTGATCGATGAATTTCGTGGATTACTACGTAACATAATCGTTTTAATCTTATTTTAGAAAAATATGTTTTCTTCCTTAAAAGAATGCTTCACTTCAAAGAAAAATTTGTGAGGTGGAAAATAATTTCATTTTGGATGAAGAAAATATTTGACCTATAATCAGGAATTCAAGTAGGACAACGGTAACGGGAAAATCGAGCACTTTTTTCCATGGGATAATATCCATGGCATAATACTATTATCCCACGGCTGATTTTGATTTCCACTGATCATTAGCATGCACGATACATGTTAATTACATTTGATAAAACACTCGGCTTCGCCTATATTAGTCACCTCGTGCCATAAATGTATTATGCCATGCATCCTCATGCCATAATTGATAATTATCCCCCGTTCAAGCACCTTTTGCCATGCCATTATATGCCATAATATGCGTTGCATAATACTATTATGTCACGCTCGTGACATAATAGACATGAGCGAGAGAATTTATTTTGATCAGATCGCACGCTTTAGTTTAACAATACTTAAGGGATTAACTTTTGAAAAACAACCAATGAATTTAAAATGGAAAACACAACATAACACAACACATTCTTATGAGGAATAGCCGCCTAACTGGCTAATTCAATTCTTCGAATGGTCCCAGATTACGTCATAAGATTCTGATTAAGAAATATTTTCGTCATTTTTATTTTAACAAAACATCAAATTGTGCCATTTTAAATTCAACCAATTAGCTTCCTGATGATGTAATTTCTAACCAATCAAACGGTTGAAATAGTTAAAATTTGGCGATAATTCCTAAAAAAATTCTGAAATAAGAATATCTTTTCATACGTAAAACAATTGAAAGAAAAATGTGAAAAACGTGATGAAAACATAAAAAACCTTAAAAGGACAGATGAATCACGAATCACAGAACATCACATAAAACAATTCAGTGAAATGTCAAAAGAATTCTCCCTACCAACTACAGAAACAAAAGTTTAATGAACAAACAAATGATGTAGACAGTGGCGTCGCTAAGGGGGGAGGTGTCGGGGAGGAGAGTGTCGGGGAGGGGGTGTTACACCCCCCACTAGTCGTCGCATTTCTAACAAACTATCGGATTCTTGGTTAAAGTTGTCGGATTTTATGCTTTTTTCGTCGTATATTTGACTAATTTTTTCGGATTTTAAGCTTAAATTGTCGGGTTTTTGGCTATATTTGTCGGATATTTTGTGAAAGTAGTCGGCTCTTGAGTCATTTTTCACAGAAGTATCTATGTTAACGATAAAAAATGGTTATTCCACCCCACACACACACACATTTCATCCCTTCGCGACGCCACTGGATGTAGGTACTTTAAAAGACAGGGAAACAATAGGAAGAGATGATTGACGTGGAAGACGAAGATGAAGATGACGAGGATGAAGAAAATAAAGCAAATTTTCAAAAAAAAAAGAAACACTTAAAAAAGGAACCAAAACAATACGATGTAGGAAGGGTATACAAAAATACAAAATGGAAGAGAAAGAAGACGTGACAGCGAAGAGACAAAGATGGTTCCATGGATTTGATAGAAGCTTTGTTCTTAAATTCTAAAGTGAGTAGGTGGAATGTAGTACAAAGTGATACAAAAGTTTCTTTATATTAAGAACGAAGGAAAAAAAGTTATGAAGAATGAAATAAATTGAAGCATTGAGGATGAGAGGATGGAAAAGATTTGAGAAAAAATATATCATGTTATAAAAAAACTAATTAGTAGATTAATCTTATATTATTTATATTATTGTTATTCATATTGCCCATGTACCAGTCATTCCAAAAAAAATAAATTATAAAAAAGCAAAAATGCCATGGTTGTCATAAGTCTAATATTTATTACCCTGAAGCAGAACATTTTTGGAGTTGCTGCGATGAGGATGTTTTGTGGATGATCTGTCCGTGAAATGTTTAAGGGACAATTTGGTTTTTAAAGTTTTTTAAACGTTTGTCCAGAACAAGAATTGTCACCAGAAGTGTCGAAAAGCGACCAATATCAAACCTATAGATAACAAACCTGACACAAATCAAATATTTAATAACCCTCAGTCTAAGGCAAACCTACCCTTTTTCGAATGGAAAGACATCGTGTTTATCCCGATTCATTCCGTGAGGATTTTGTCTCTGCTTACTGCGATCACCATCGCAGTAGCGCACACTTTCTGCTACTGGGATCTTTTTTCTGCAAATTATAGGTCAACCTACAATTTGATCAGTTGAAAAATTACAAGTTGAAGATTTTGGTTAGATCGCTTGAACATTTTACCAAGAATTTCTATCTGAACAAAACGTCAAACGATGACATGACATGATATAATGTTCAGCCAATGAAATAGCAATAATGTAGAACAAGAAAACCCACGGATATGATTTCAAAGTCAAATAATTTATCACAAAACCTTCTACTCATTGGCGTTTTCACGTCTTTCCATTTATCAAATGAAAGTCATACTTCGATAATACATTTACAAAAATCACTACACAGCAAAACTTTTATTATACAAAAAAGTTCATTTTTTCCATACAAAAAAGACGAAATAAATTCTTCATTGAAACATAACCTCTTTCAGATAACAAGAGAGCAGAAAAAAAATATTCAAGGTTCTTGAACTCTCATTTCCTCTCTCTCGCTTTCAATACTAGTTGTTAATAAACAAACCGACCAAACCACCACCCACGCAAACTCTAACTGAAAACCCCTTCCAAAAACAAAAACAAAAAACTTTTTTTTGTACCAGCAAAAGTTATAAAAATGAAATTAATAGATATGCTATTAAAAGAATTTGTGTGTCTGGTGTATATATAAACGTTAATAAACTATATTAAAACACTTTTTGTTTTTTTTGAAGTATGTTTCTTAAGAAAATAATATCGTAATTCAACACTAATAATCGGTATAGAAAAAAAAAGATGATATCTCTTAACAGTGAAATAAAAAAAGCGAGTATTACATATATTTCAAAGATATGTTTCTTTTAACAGTCCAGTTGAATAAACACAGAAAAAAAGTGAGAAGAAAATGACTCAAATAGACACAGAGTCGAGGCACGTATATGCACACAGGTGCAGAGTAAAAGTAAGTAAGAACATAGACCATAAGTCCTTCGAGGAAATGTTTTGCAGACCATAATGCTGTTAAGAAAAAACAAATCTTTGCATACAGTCGATTTACCGATTAACATGAAGTAGCCAATATCTTTCATGTCTTAAATGTAAAATCATTCAAAGAAAGGTTTTGCCAACCAAAATGCTGCTAATACAGTGAAGCAACGGTAAATATTTTGGCCAACAGCGGGAAGAAATAAGCAAAATTAGGAAAATAGGGAAGAAATAAAGAGATTTCTATTGTTTCGCACCCTAAAACAGGGA